>CANYCX010368497.1:0-17526 GCA_948193385.1 Breynia disticha f. nivosa | reverse complement strand
ATTGGTTGTTTTAAATAGCTTAAGAAAAAAACATTAAACAATAATTAAAAATTATTATATTAAAAATATAATTTAAAATAATTGTTTTTGTTTAAATAATAATAAAATAACATTCAAAATTAAAACAAAAAATTAAATAATATTTTTTACATTTAGAAAATTTTCTTTAAGAGTATTTATATTTAAGTTTTCATCGTGAATGGTGGGTTAGTTTAGTCATAAGTGAATTTTAAAAATCAAAATTACCGACTAAACTACTTATGATGGTTTGTTCTAAATTTATGTACTAACATATTAACTTACGATAATCTGATGTTTAACCTAAATATTAGTTCAATTTAATTGGTTAGTGGTCGATTTAAATAATTTAGTTTTTTTTATCGTTCAATAACAATCAATTATACCAAATATAATCAAACGGTTAATTTCCTATTTGTTCTGATTATTTTTTTACAAGCGTTAAATTATTGAATGCAAGTTTAGAGGAAAAAAGTGAAAATTAAATTATTTATTCAATTGTGAAAAGAAAAAATTCTCCGATTTATAGTACTAATTAAATATTTGATTTAGTTCCCATAATTATTTTTCATACAATTTGGTCTTTTTTAATTTATAAAAAAAATGCATATAACAATATATATTTAATTAAAATGAATAAGTAATTAATAAGATGTGATTGGTTGTAATATAGGATCCCAACTTCGCTGTCACTGTAACACTCCTCCAAACCCAACAAAGCCACGAAGAAGAAGAAGAAGAAGAAGAAGAGACCAAAAATCCAAATTAATTCTTCATCTCAATCCAAAATTAAAACTTACAATTTAAATGGTGAAGAACAAAGTTCCTGATTGGCTCAACAGTTCTCTCTGGTCCACACCTCCGCCTTCCACCTCCACCTCCACTTCCACCTCCGAGACCGCGTTCGATTCTCCTCCACCGCCACCTGTACCGGCCCCACCTCCTAGTTCAGATCCACCTCGGCCACAAAATCCCGAAATCAAAGACAAGAATTCTCGCTCCAGTATTACTAATTCTGAAAATAGTAATAATAGCAATAAGGAGGAAAGTGGGGATGTGAGAAATGACGATAATGGGGCTAATGTTGCTTCTGCCGAGGATATTTCCAGACAGGCTCAGCTTTTAACTGAGGTTTTTTTTTTTTTTACTTTTGTTTGTGAATTTTTGTTTGTTTGTGATTGAAAAAGAGTGAATTTATTGAGTGCAGATTGCAAGGAAAGTGATAAATATGAGAGAGTTGAGGAGGATTGCTTGTCAGGGGATTCCTGATGCTGCTGGCATTCGTTCAACTGTTTGGAAGGTACTTTGTTTTGTTTGTGTTCTGTTTTAGAAGTTTGTAAATTTGATTAAGATTGATTGTTTGTGTTGGGAATCTGGTTTGTGGGTTTGGTAAAGATTGAAGCTTTTTACTTGGGTTGTGGTTTTTAGAAAGATTGTAGTTGTATATGTTTTAGGGGAATGGATAGAATAGTGAATGTTTGGTTGTTTTTAAAGGAAATTGTTTGGTAAGAAATGTGTTTGAAAGTTGATTGAAGCTTTTATTTTGGGTCTTCTGTTTGTGCGATGGATTCATTTCTAACGTCTAGTTTTAATTGTGGATTGTGGCAGCTCTTATTGGGATATTTACCACCTGATCGATCACTTTGGTCGTCCGAATTGGCTAAAAAGAGGTCTCAGTATAAGCATTTTAAGGAAGAGCTTTTGATGAATCCTGTAAGTGAAATTGTAACTCTGCTTTCTTGGTTGTGCTAAATTTGATCCTTTTCCTTGGAGATGGCTGCATTATAAATTTGAAGTTAAAATTCTGTGTTCTAGGTATTGATTATCATGGTCAATTGGTTTATATGAAAATATGCTTATGTAAACTGAAAGAACTTCTTCGAATTGCATTTATATGCATCTGAGTTGTTTTGTCAGAATGTTTAAATTGATATTGAAGGAAATGCCAGATGCCTGACTATTTCTATGGCTAGTTAGTCAGAAATTGCAAGGAGGCAGGAGAAATCCACTGGTTATGAGAATGATGAGCCAAAACCAGAAAGCAGATGCGTTCTCTCAAGATCTGAAATAACTCATGGAGAGCACCCCTTGAGCCTTGGAAAGACCAGCGTTTGGAATCAGTACTTCCAGGTATCGGGCTAATTGCTTTTTTGGCTCAATGTGTCAAGTTACTGAATTCTTGTAGTAATAAATTACTTGTTCTACCTTTTCGATTTGTATAAAATTAATAATTCCTTGTATTTAGCTGAATAGACATGAAATAGTAAGAAAAACTGATGTCTGCTCAATGCTGATGAGTGAAATAATCTAGTTGTAAAACCTTTTTTACTCGAGTTTCAGAAGATGAAAAATTACTAAATGACTGTCTGGTTAAGCTTAAAAACTCTCATATCTTTGTAATAATTTAGATGATTTAGTTTCCTTTGATCTGTGAACTTCTTAAGCTTCGAAAAGTTGTATTTTCATTATCTCTGCAAATAAGTTCGTTCGACCCATATGCGTTTTTGTAGGATTCAGAAATCATAGAGCAAATCGACCGAGATGTGAAACGCACTCATCCAGACATGCACTTCTTCTCTGGGGATTCTGCTTTTGCAAAGTCTAATCAGGTGCTTTTCTTTTCAATGTTTATTGTTTATAGATTTTTGCTTGTCAGAATTTTGACTTATATAAACTTCTTATTTTTAGGAAGCTCTGAGAAGCATATTGATTGTATTTGCCAAGTTAAATCCTGGTATAAGATATGTTCAAGGGATGAATGAAATTCTTGCACCACTCTTTTATGTATACAGAAATGATCCTGATGCAGAAATGGCGGTAAGCATGTGCAATTGTTTTAAACTTTTATTTTTCGTTCCGAACCATGCTTTATTTTGTTGTTTTCAAATACCATCATGCAATGGCTTTGATGTTTTAGAGTTTTGAGTTTAATTTGTCCATGTGATAAGTTTGATAGCATCAACTATACACGAGTTATGGTATCTCATTTATTTCTAAACACACAATCACTTTCTCCAGAATGCCAGATTCCTGAGAGGTAAATGGGAGAGATGGAACATATTTTTCATCATCAGTTAGTTCAATGGTGCAACCAATTTAGCTCTCTTGTTTATTTTACTAGCTCACTTTTCATTTATCATTTCTTGCATTTAAGTTATGCAGGCCTGTGCAGAAGCAGACACATTCTTCTGTTTTGTCGAGCTGTTGAGCGGATTCCGGGATCATTTCTGTCAGCAGCTTGACAACAGTGTTGTCGGAATTCGTTCAACTATTACAACATTGTCACAGCTTCTGAAGGAACACGACGAAGAACTCTGGCGTCATCTCGAGGTTACGACAAAAGTAAGATATCATTTGAACTGCAAATATATTGATTATCGTAGAGAATGAAGCAGGAATCATTTTTGCTATTTGTTTCAAAATAACAGGTCAACCCTCAATTCTATGCGTTTAGGTGGATTACTCTACTGTTGACTCAGGAATTCAATTTTGCTGATAGTCTTCATATTTGGGATACACTCTTAAGTGATCCTGAAGGTCCTCAGGTAAACACTTCATTTTCCATGTTCTTTACTTTGATGGGGTTATATGGAAGGAAATTAAGGAACCCATGTCCCATTCTCTTCAATGAGGTTACATACAACAAGGGAAAACCGGGATCCTTCTAGGGCTAACAATTTCTGACGCAATAACATGATTAACGAGTACACGATTAGATACGGCACGAATTCAATTTTTATAATTTTTGTTATAAATAATGATATTTGATAGAAAAAATCACTAAAACGATTATGAGCGGCCAATGTATTAATTGCAGGAAACATTGCTTCGAGTATGCTGTGCAATGCTGATTCTGATCCGGAGGCGTCTGCTAGCAGGAGATTTCACTTCTAATCTGAAGCTACTTCAGAATTATCCCCCAACTAACATCACCCATCTTCTCTATGTTGCTAATAAGCTACGTGCTCGGCCGTCAGCATAATTTTTTTTTTCCATTTCTTTGATCTTTTTGACTTGACATTTTGAAAGTGAATGGATGTAAATGTTGGTTGGGGTAACAGCTAACTAGCAGAGAGAAAATTAGAGTCGTCTTCGATTTTATTGATTTATATTTTGGTGGAGTAGACTCTTGTGTTTATCATTTGTATTTTAGATTGATAATGCAGGATTTTTTTATTTTGAAAGTGTTGGATTCTGAGAACATGTTTGGGACTTCCTCTTTCCCTCAATTCCAAATCTTGGTTCGCATAGTTTTGCATGCTACACTTACAATGGCAATGCTATTTGAATTTATAATTGCAAAATGCATAAAAAGCTGTTAAACCAAACACACTTTGTGAAGCAAGTCGAAGGTGCAATAGAAATGAGGGAAGATCAATCGTATATCTATCATCTCCATAAATTTGAGTAGCTAATCCCCAAAAGTTGTTTACAGATGCAATAGAACAATCTCGCTGTGTTAACTAGTGTAAGGGCAAAAAATGCGTCTCCAATGTCGGTTGTGAGGTCATCCTTCGCGCGTGCTCGAACACAACGCGAACCTACAACATCCCAACGGTACTCTTCCCACTATATTTCCTTGGCTTAAGACTGCCCATCTCAGATGCACCTCTATCGAAACAAGGTATAAAGCAATTTCTTGCAATTAAAGTAATAATGGAGGTTCTGTGACAGAAAAATACAAATGAGGTTTCAGGAGTACCTGGACAGGTCATGCTGACACTGGCTGGCCCAATCAATTCCTCCAAACTTGTACTGGTATTCATCATTATAGAGATGGCAAATCATGAAAAGAAAACTTATTTTTCTGCCATAGACACTGTTTCATTAATTTGTTTATAGGTTTCCAGGTGACTGGACATGCTGGCTGTTTAGTATTTGCAGAACATTGTCAGGTGGGCATTTATGAGCAGGATTTGATGTTTCCATCTGACAGAAACATTCAGGCCAGGAATTGGTGTAAAATGATTCAGGAGAGATGCGTCCATGAGGTCCGCCAAAGTTTGTTTTGAGCATTATACGTCTAACTGCTGCTTCAAAACCAGAAACCTGTCCATTCTCACGATCAACAAAGATTGGGGCGAGGGCCTTTCTATCAGGCCTAACTGCTGTCCGGAAGCCATAATAGAGACGATGACCAAGGAGATTGTTTGCAAAGTTGCTTGGTCCATCATATGTTGGCATAAAAATATCAGCAAGGAGGCAAACCATGTAATCCACTGCAGATCCTAACAATCCCTGGGTGTTTGAGGCTAGCTCCCTCGTGGTATCAACAGAACTGTGATTCTCAAGACGAGGAAAGAGAGCCCTAAACGGTTTCATGAATCTCTCGCCACCAAAAAGATCACCAGCAGCTAGATAAATCCGGGTGGAATTGTCAAACCCCATCGCTCGTAGGATAAGGCCAACCTAAAATGAAATAAATGACAGCATCAGTTTATATTGTTCAAGAGATTCCCAATTTTCCATTCTGAAACAATCAGCCCAATATGAATGGATAATCATGAAGCAGTAACTGGTAATCACAGCTAAACATGAAATTAAGTTTCCAAATCTCATAACGAAGCTTACGATCATGATAAAAAGGATAATAGACAGAAAAACAACTAATCAATGGACTAAACACACGAAGAAATTACCTCTTCTGGAGTCAAGGGGCATTTTCCAATTGCCCTTCTTTGATTGTAAATAAGCTTTTTGTCAGCAAAATTTTCCTTTCGATACTTCTTCAATATTTCTTGCTCCTTAGGAATAAATATGTCATAGCACCTGGGATCCACACATTTAAGTTAGCATACGGTATTTGAAGTGCATTAATCGTGGGCGATGATATTTCACGTTTTGTTGATTTTAGAAGTCAAAATTCTGTTCTTACAAACAAATCTGAATGTATACCCTGCAAAAGCAAGCATATCCATTTCGAAGCGAAGATGTATTGCCATGAAGTGACCTTGAGAGCGCAATTTATCTACTATTGATTCGCTCAGTTGTATAATGTGTGGCTTGAACCTTAAAGCATGGTAATTAACTCTGCATCTCAACCGCTGATATTCAGGGTTGTCAATTTCTTCCGCCAAGCGATGTGAAAAAGGAGTCAAATAGATAGCTCCATGCTCCCTCATCTTCTCAAGAGCAGTTGTAGTATACCAACTACTAGAAGCATCTCTAGGGGGGCGCAACTAATTAAAACAGCAAGTAAACATCAAAAAAGAGAGAAAATTTTCAAATTGCTGGTGTATTTGCTTCAAAGACTAAATAGAAAAATGTGTAATTACTCTACCTGGAAAGCTTTTATCTTCTTTGTCTTTCCATTTTTACGAATTTCTGGTACTTTTTCAACAATTTGTACGTCAAATCTAAGTGCCTGAATGAAATGGTCGACATCATAGATCCCACGGAAACCACTGTGGAAAGAAAAGATACCATGCCTCACAGGTTGAAAATAGACTCCGAGCATATAAACATAGTTCTAACAAATCAATAAAAACAAACACATTTTCGAAGACCTTTCCAGTGCAAGTAAATGATAAGCTATTCCCGACCAAATCTTTAGATTGAAACAAACACCTAGATTACTTCAAAGTGAAAGAGCACAAAAGTAGAAAATCATAACTCGACATTGTACAAAAAAAAAAGTTCCATAGGTCGTAGCTTAGAATCTCAATCTGCAAACACAAGAACACAAAGGTACAAGGCAAATAAGCAGTACCTGGCATCATGCCAGAAAGAGTTAGCATCCAACTCAGGCAGCACAAGCGTAGCATTCATGATTCGTGCAGCGAGAACAGCATTACAAATCTAGAACATCCAACTTATTAATATTATTCCATCTTTAACTATTACAAAAAAAAAGTAGCTATACTTAGGAGGAACCTCATCTAAAACCTAATGAAAATCAACAAGAAGTCACATACAACCCACAACGAAATAAAAACAATGACATCTAAAAATGCGAATACTAACCGCACTGCGCTGCTGATTTAAACCCCCATTACAACGAACTCGCAAATATCCATTACTCTCTTTTGGAGGAGCTGCAAACCACAATCAAACAAGCAATCTTTCCAATAAATCCCATAAGAGGACGAAAAAACTTTTCCATAATTTAACAAACGACATTTCTCGTTCAAACCACGCAGCGCAATGATAAAACAATCAACGGACAAACAAACAAAAGAGGAGACGAATTACGCGGCCAGTGAGATCTGGGAGCAGAAGAAGGCCTCCATCCACGGGATTTAGCGTTCTCCCAAAGCTCCTCAACATTGATCTACTTATAATCAATTCCGCATTAAACCAATTAGCCGAAACCTAACATTAAACAAAATTCATTAATTAATTAATTGAAAACTAAGTCAAAGTAACTAGCGGACCTCCGAAGAGCCGTTGGATCCGCCGATGGTGGCGGAGAAGAGGAGAGAGAGTGTGCAGATCAAAAGAACCGCCACCGCTATTGATAGCTTCGCTAATGTTCCCTTGACTCCTCCCACTATGTGCTTTCCGTGTTGTCTGTGATGTCCTACCCTTTTAATGCAAAACAAAATAAGTTCCAAAAAAAAAATGAAAATAGAAGTTTGCGGAGAATAGTTAAATGGCATCGCACCTTCTCATTTCAGGAACTGGAGATATGTCAGTGCCGATTCTGTTGTCGTTGCAGTAGCTAAGCAAGAACTTTTTTTTTGTTTAGTTTTAATTCTGTCATTTATTCAATGTTTGTTCCTCTCTTAAGGCTCGTCGTTTTCTTCCCAAGGTGCAAGCTCTCTCATGATATGAGACGTCGTGTCGCATATGACTGCTTGAAGACTTACAAGTTGAAGTTCGAGAATTTTTATTTTAATCTTGTTTAAACTCAATTTATTTAAAATTTAATAATTTAAATTTAATATTTTATTTATGAACATGTTCTTAAACGAGTTTATGGACATGTTAACATGTTCGAGAATTTTTATTTTAATCTTGTTACTTCCCAACCGAAACACCTCCAGATTCAATCTTAGCCGTTGGATACAAAAATCAAACTTCTAGCCCTGATCTGCAAAACTTCACTCCTGCACTTGCAGAGAATCTCCAAAACAGGCGGCATTAGCAAATCTTAACGATCCAATCGCGCATTATTCGCATGGTAAGTAAGACTATAAATCAGTATAAAAAATTCACTTCTCACTAATTTCTTTTAATCCGAGTCTCCGTTTCAGGCGAGTTCACTGCGACTGTACCTGAGCTGCATCAGAAACACACTCGACGCAGCCTTGTGTCTCCACAACTTCCCCTGCCAAGAAGTTGAGAGACATAACAAGCCTGAAGTCGAATTAAAGTATGCACTTCTTTTTATATACTTATCCCATTCAATTCCAATGTGCTTTTGTGATTCTAATTCAATTCTCTTTTTTATTCGCAGGACGAGTCCCGAACTTCTTCTTAATCCTGTGAGTATATATATGAATTGTAAGATTTCTTTATTTAGAGTGTGTATTCTAATTCTTAATGTTAAATTGATTCGGATTTATCGGTAGAAGGAAAATTTATTTTTTGGAATTTACTGCAGATATTAATTTGTCGAAATGAGGCTGAGAAATGCTTGATAGAGACTTCGATTAATTCGCTACGTATAAGCCTCAAAGTACGTTTATTATATGCCTCGCCATCGATTACATTGCTTTTTGTGTAGTTATTGATTTTTTTCCTTTTTACTTAATTATGTAGGTGAAGCAGGCAGATGAACTCGAAAATATACTAACTAAGAAGTTCCTTAGGTTTTTGTCGATGAGAGCTGAAGCGTTTCAAGTTCTTAGGCGAAAGCCTGTGCAGGTAACCTTTGCTTTGTGTGTATGCATTGCTTTTAGACTTTAGTTGATAGTTGCCATATTTGTGGCCCACCCTTCTACTGACGAGGAACAATATGGAAATCATTCATTTTATTGCATTGATGTATAAACTTTGTCTTGCGAAACTGAATGGTGTTTGAATTGTTTATAATTTGTTGTACTCAAATGTGTATGGGTTGTCAATTTGATTTGAATTTCTTATTTGCAAAGATGCTACTTTAATGTATGATAGCTTGATATTTTGCTAGGAAATAGTTTATTAGAGCCAGTGAATTGATTTCAGAAACTAAGTAAGGTTTGTTCTGCGTATTCATGTTTTTTACCTGTGATTGATTTCAATGATTAGTTTCACTTTATGTATGGGATTTGCCTATACTAAGCACTTTCCCCACAATTCGTTGAGAAATTTGCATATATATAAACTTTCCATATTTGACTTCAGTTTTTTAGTTTTTTTCTGTTGTTTTCTGTTTGAGATGTGAATAAACTTTCCATTTCTCTTGGATAGTGTATGAAGGATTCCATATTGTGATTGGCAGGGTTATGACATTAGCTTTCTCATCACCAACTACCACTGTGAGGATTTGCAGAAACACAAGCTCATAGATTTCATTGTGCAATTCATGGAAGTAAGTATTCAATCTCATTGTTTAGAAGTTTATCAAACATTCAATTTGAAGTACCTGCTTTTTCCTTTTTCTTGTTTGACCACCTGAACCCAGTTGGCATACCTTATTCAGTTAATGATTTCTGGGCCTTCAAAGGTCATTCTTATCAGTGATACTGATAACTCTGTTTTCCTAATAAAGGCTATCTTGGCTGCTGGGGTCTGAGATAGAGTTACTTTGTCTTCAATTGCAATCTTAGCTCCCAGAGATACTCCAAATTCTTACATTTTTATTCATATTCGCGTGATATGTTTCTTGTCATTCTGCTCCATTGGTTTTGTTTGTTGTAGTTGTTATTTATTGAATTATCAATAATTTCCCCGACCTGATTTCTGGAACCAACCTGCTACTTCTACTTGTATGCCAGGCACTAAACAATCTAGAAGATATTTTCCTTTTTTTCTTTTTACTTTTTTGGTATATTGTTTTTACAAGTCCAATATATACAATTTTTGCACCTGACTGTTGTTGCATAAATTACCATAAGCTTGACCTGTGAATTCATGATTTACAGCTTTATCAGTAGTATAGACCTAGTCTTGCAAGGATACTATGCATTGCTGCAGAATATTCTGGCACATTGTGTTCAGCATTGTTCTTTACAGAATATGTTTCTTGTTTTTCTTAGGTTTAGGTTGTAATTTTCTCTATATTTTAATATAATGCTGTAGTGATTATTTTTGTTAAATTGCAGGATATTGATAAGGAGATAAGTGAATTGAAAATGTCTGTAAACACACGAGGGAGACTAGTTGCAACAGAATTTCTGAAGCAATTTATTTGAACAGCATTTATGAAGACGATTAATCATATCTGTATACATGCTGTCAGAATGATCAAATAAACCATGTACAGGTTTGACTTTTACTTTAATTTTGCTGTTACAAAAGAAGAGGTAATTGCTCTCATTAGACTCTTAGGAAGGATGCCAACATAGGTAGTCTCTTCACTGGAGGACAGAACTAGAAGCTTTCTTGTTTGGTTTCACACTGGAAACCGAAGGAATTTGTACCAGCATAGATGCCATTGTTCATAGTGCGAGAAATCTGCTGTCCAATAATACTGAGTATATCGCTCAGTGTAAGAGAAGGGGATATTGCGCGACGTGAACCCTTAGTTGCTGCTATCAGACCCACTTTCTCCCTCTTGTCATCGGTGGTACAATCACCTTTTACACGTTCTCCACATTCGATGTTGAGACTGTAGTTTCTGCCCTTTCATAGATTTCTTCAAACTGTGTTGATATGGTATCATTCCTTGTGGAATCAATGGGTTTGGATGTAGTTGACTCCTCCTTTCAAGGAAAGGCTGGTTTTCCAAGTACTGCTCTTTGGATGTGAAGGAGAGCTTTATTTCAGACTCGTTAGGTAATTGTGTAATGTTGATAGCATATCCAGTGGGCATAACAAGAAAAGATTGATTGTAGAAGGTAGCATCGGAGAGTCGAAAAGTGGACATTGTAGACTGCTTTTGAAAAGACAAGCCAGTAGACCTCAAACTATAGCTGCATGAATACTCATTTGTGCTACAAAACAAGTTGGTGTGCATGAGATTTCTGTCTGCCTGTTTTGCTTTCAAGTAATTTGGATTGCAAAAGAGGGATTACTCCCACGCTTTCTTTTCCTTTTAAATAACCTCTCACTAACTTCTGCTATTGAGCTGCCAACAGCAATAGATTTTTTTTGCTGCATTTGGCTTCATATTTGCAACGTTTGTGTCTGCATTTGAAGTCACAAAACCAATAAATAATCAATTCAATCTAATAGTTGCATGTTGCAGCGGTTGCGTTTTGGGTCTCAAACGCAAACGAGAAAACTACTAACAACTAAACTATACGAAGCCTCTGATTGCTGATTTAATTTTTCAACACTAGCTTAGACTTGTTTTTCAGATAGAGATGGGTTAGGATCACAAGGTAACGATTTGTCAACTGTCTCCATCTTGAGAAACTGAATAAACAAATCTCGTGTGTGCGCTTCCCACAACTTGTGTACTGAAGAAAAAGGATAGGAAAGTAGAGCTGAAAACTTTGGAGTTTCTCTAGTTCAATTAGATTTTTAATATTTAGAGAACATATTAATAGTATAACAAGATAGATTAATGGACAATTTAGAAAAAAAATGAAAAATTAAGACAAAAAAATAATAAAATTAAAAATAACAAGAGTCCAATATAAAATTGAAAACAATAAAGCAAGAAGACTAAATGATATTGGAGAAGTAAAATATGGTACAAAAGCAATGATGTTGTATTGAGGGGGTGGGTGGCTACTTAAATAAACAAAAAATGCAGTTGTTGTGAGTGTCTATCATTTACATCCATTTCAAGACCCAGGGAACCAAAATTTGTGAACTCTCTCTCTATTGTTTGTTGACCTCCAAATAATGCCCACGTTCCTAACTCAAAAACTTCAAAAATCATACCTCACATTCCACCTTTTTCACTGAGTTTTGGGTTTCTCAATCTTCACGTATGGGAAAAATCCCATCATCCGCACCACTTTCGGGTTCCATCCCAACTGCTCTGCCCGACAAAACATCAGGAATGTGTTGGCATAATATGAATTCAACCCCATCAAGATGTGCCATAATGCGTGCCCTTGCGGGTTTATGTACCATTCCGAAACTTCCTTGCAGAATATGCGATCTCCCAGCCAGCAAAGACTGGCCAAGAACAAGGTAGCCAAGTATAATTTTGCGAGCCGCTTTGCCGAACCATCCTTCATGTAGATGTAATACTTGTACATTCGGGGGATGCAAAGAAGACAAAGTATCACATAGTGCACCTTGAAGCCAATTCCAAAACGGACCAGCGAATGCGCTGCCGCAAATCCAGCTCCATATAGGAACAAGAATGTGGGCATCGTACTCCGGTAGTGCCAATCTGGTGAGTAGAGGATATAGAAATACAAAAGCATTTCCCAGACCATCGGTGTCTCATCACCTTGCTGCTGCCTAGAAAAGTTAAATTACATCAAATTTAATCGGCACATTAATAACCAACAAAAAGAACTATCACAGCATAACACAATGTTGTATGACCCAGGAATCATTTTAACAGATCTAACAGTCCCAAAGTATGATTTCCAATCCAAGCATTCATATTTAGTATCAACGCACAGTGATTTCCAATCCAAGCATTCATATTTAGTATCAACGAACAGCCTCGCCATCAAGCACAAGGCAGAAGCAGTGAACAGTTTGACTAGTGAGAAATATTTAAAATGTTTTATTTGATCTAGTTGAGGTATTAGGATTGAAACTAACACACTAGTACAAAGTTTGTCGCAATCCAGCACAGCAATAAAATCAAAACTGTTTTAACAACTGTTTCATGTAACCTGGTGTAATATGTCTAACCAGAAGTCTACTATCCTAATATTCAATGATACACATGCGGAAGTGATTAATGAAGATTGAAAAACAACAGCAAATGCATGCATTTGCTACTTGAGACTCAATATAAGAAGGAAACATGCTACAAATACACAAGCAGAAGTGATTAATGCAGATTGAAAAACCACAGCAAATGCATGCATATGCTACTCGAGTCTCAAGATAAGAAAGAAACATGCTACAAACTAATACTAAATTTTAGGATTAGATGCTTTCACCAAATATATGGATATAGTACGGAAAATCTTGAACAACAAAGAAAGCTCAGAATTCTTATATGCAAATTTCCAAATAAAAACAACATAAATGTATAAAACCTCAAAAATGGAAAGCAATCTCAGTTTGTGTTTCCATTGGCCAAAGGAAAAATAAATATTTTAATTTCTGAAGCAAAATAAATTTGTAGATAGAGGCAACTTGCACAAATCCAGTTGCAAGAAGAAAACACCCAAATGGTACTCTTTCATCGAAACAATGCACAAACAATTCAAAGTATCAGCAAAACTGTAAAAAAAAGGATACTTACATCTTTTGTAATGTGGCATGGTATAGCATGCTTCCAATGGCCAGTAACATATTAGATATGTGAAGTACGCTAAACCTCTTCTCAAATCGCTGCCTCAAGGCGTTTATAAGGCCAATAAATGCTAAAAGAATGCCTGGCATATTTGATGCGGTATTGAAAAATTCTGCAATATAAGAAGAGTGAACATAATTTTTTTCACACCATTCGTGGGAAGTTACAGGGCCCCAAAAGCTTATTCCTTCTGCCATTCTGTAATAGGTATTTCAAGGTTCAATTGATACTCCGCTACCAAGACTGTCAAGATGTCATAACCTGCAACAGATTTGTCAAAGGAAAAACAAAAAGGCTCAATTTGTTTGAACAGGGAAACGAGAACAGTTTGCTTTCCATTGCAAAATCAGGTTTTAGTGCATTTGGTCCAATAATCGCACACTTATATGGATTTCTAACCTTAAACAGAAAGAATGAGACTCTATCAAGGAAACTAGATTAAATATAATGAGACCTAAGAACGATATTTTGTCAAGGAAACAACATAAAAGTTAACATTTCCATTATACGGTTTTGTTCCCAATGACAAAGCAACGAGACTCTGCAGACAGACACCAGGGCCACAAAATCACAATAAAGCCTCTTCAGGAAAAACATTTTGAAAATTAACTCTTTTAATGTACATGTTCCATTCTGAACACAATTATAAAAACCAAAATTTTCCATATCAGAAGAGTCTAAAATTCGCTAACCAACCGGAACATACATTTATTAATACGTGCAAGACAACACCTAAAACACGATACTCAGCAAATCCGCAACCACATAACAAGACTCAGTGCACATTAAACCACAGTTCTCATTCCGCTTGAACAACCATCCACGAAAACCCCATTTTGTCCAATTACAGAACAAACCACGCTTCAATACCAGAACACAAACTCAAAATCAAACCCAACACAATCATCTTCCAATATTTTAAATCCAAACTATACCAACCTCGAAACCAAGCCAATCATCTAAAATTCCAACCCCAACAATACAAAACATAACCACAACACACACATTCCCCAAATTACCTCTTACACTTGAACAAAACAATAATATTTCAACTCTACTCACACGCCCGGCAAATAACAACAGCACAAATATATCAACGCGTATTAAAACTCAAAACCAACGAAGCAGATAAGCAAAATAATTAAAAGGAAAGAAAAAAATAAAACAAACCTTTGGAAGCAGATCTGAAGGGAAGGGATTAAAACGCAGCGTATAGGGAGAAGTGAGTGGCACGCGAAAATAGAGCAGAAGGGAATTTGGTCGATGCGAAATCGGTGACGCGGGCTCTCAGATGTGGGGCTTTCTTTTTCTTTTTTTTTTTTTGTGCGTGAGAGTGAAGGGAAGGGTAATTTGGTCAATACGCGTGAGGGGTTTGGATCGTTGGATTGAATTTGTGAACGGTTAGGATTGAAGTATCTGTGGCATTAGACGGTGTTGATTTTATCATCCGTGGGTATGCTTTGTGACGCTCTGAGGTCGCGCGTGGAGGCCGTGTGCAGTTGGTTTTGAATTGGGAAACAGTTTTTTGGTCAATTAATGACAGCCAAAATTTTTTCACTTTCGGATTTGGACCCTCCCAACTTTTTTCTATCAGCTTTGACACTTCAGAACAAATTTCATCAATTAGTCCTTCAAGAATTTTCACTTCAACATGTAAGTCCTTCATTCCCATTAATTGATCATCGAAAAATTGAAGAGAATATTTTCCATCATGCCAATGTTATAAAAATCGGACCGAACCGGTCGGTCGAAAGGTAAACCGACCACTGGTCCGGTTCCAGTTTACCATTCAAATTGGTTTGTAAGCGAATCGGTATTAAACCGGTCAAAATCAGCGAACCGACCAATTCAACCGGTGAGCCGACGAACATGACCGGTTTTTAAGTATTAAAAAAATAAATAATTTCAAAATTAAATAATTTTATATATTTATATATACTTATTTATTTATATTATTTTTAAATTACCGATTCAACTAGTGAACCATCGTTTCGACCAATAAACCAATTATCCAGTCTCTTTTCCGGTTCGATCACCGGTTCAATTCTGATAATACTGAGTAGTGGTTAAGACATGTTAGTAATCGTTTCATTTTGTGTTGAAAACTAGAATAGAATATTCGAGGTACCATAAATTGTTGTTGTTGTTTGATGTTATCATGAGATATAGAAGGAAACATAAGATATTACTTTATAAGTTTGATTGCATTAATACCTTAATTACAATTTATAATTGCATACTTAATAAAAGTAAAAAGTTCTTTGCAAGTTATATGCTTACCCTACTTAAACATAACTGTAGCTGCCAATGAATGCAAAATCACATATTCATATCCAACACAACCAGTATCTTCACAATATATAGACAGCTCTATTTCTTTGGGATAACTTTTGGAAGTCAAAATCTCTTTTCACAAAAACGCCTCTGTCCTCCACGCTGGTAGCAAATCAAACTGCTCCATGGGGCAGCCTCAATCTCCTCCCTTGCCCATCCTCAGTGAGGAGCACACTCGTGAGACGAAAAAGGTCTGGTTACATCCTGATGGAGATCCTATTAAGAAGACGAACTCTCCTACCCCTAACCCCACAGACATAACACGGAAACCATCCATCCGAGACACATTGATTGGCTCCACCAAACCAATTTTCCTTGCAGACAAATCAGAAGAGAATGATCAAAATTGGAAAATTGGGCCCCAATTTGCGGAAGAAACACCGGAGTGTCCAGTCCTACAAATTTCGAACAAGGAGTTCAATTCCCTTTGCAAACCTTGGAAGAAAGCACTTATCATTAAACACATAGGAAACCACCTAGGCTATCTCGGACTCTCCAGAAGGTTAACCCAATCATGGAAATTAAGAGGAAATATGGTGATGACGAATGTGGGAAACAATTTTTATGTTGTTAGATTCACAACACCAGAGAATTATGACACGGCTTTGTTTGGAGGACCATGGTTAATCGGCGATCATTATCTAACAGTGCAAAGGTGGTATCCAAAATTGTTTGTGGAGGATGCTACTATGGATACAATAGTTGCATGGGTTCGCTTTCCAAGCCTTCCACTCTACGTATATAATAAGGACATCCTTGATAGGCTTGGGAATAAGATTGGCCGCACACTTCGTGTGGATGAGTCTACCTTTGGTGCCACTAGAGGAAAATTTGCACAAGTAAGTGTTGAACTCGACCTCACGAAGCCACTTATTTCAAAATTTCTGTTTGATGATAAAGTACACCGTGTGGAGTATGAAGGACTTCATACTATATGCTTTAAGTGTGGAGTATTTGGACACAAAACTGAGGACTATCCTAAACTAAATACAACGAAGACCATAAAGTCCATGGTGTAACGCCCCGAAAATTATTAAAAATAATTAGACGGAAAATAAACGTGAAAACCGGAAGTAAAAAATGAGAATTCTGCTGAAAATTAGGTGCAGCATCTGAGGAGCACGGGCAAGGCACGACCATGCTCTGGGTCGTGCTCATAAGGTTGGCACGAGACGTGCCTACATCGTGCCAGAATAACAGGACACAACCTGAGGCACGACAGTGTCTAGGGGCGTGCCCGACATCTGGAATTAAAACAGATGCGCGTTCTTCTTCATTTTTCACACAAAAATCACCAAAACACGTCCCAAACATTCTCTCAATCATTCTTGATCATTCCAAACATAAAACCTATCCTAGAACAACACATTTCAACCAAATTAACAACGTTTCCAGTCCCTAATCAAGCTTTTCTCGCTCTAGGGTTCAAAGAAATGGGAATCAAGGTAAATGTCCAATCCCGAGCTAAAATGTGTTGAAAAGTAAGTGTATTTGGTAGGGTTTTAATGGGTTTTTGTTGTAGTTTATGATTTCATAAGCCTTTAACCTTAAAACATAAGATTTTGTGAGAATTGAGGAATTTGAGTTTTAGGAGTTTTGGGAATTTCGGGTAGAAATCTGTTTAGGGGGTTGAGATGATGTGTATTGTGTGTTAAATGATTGGAAATGTGATTTCAATTGTGTAGGGAACGATATTCAGAACCCGAATC
>CANYCX010368403.1:0-12747 GCA_948193385.1 Breynia disticha f. nivosa | reverse complement strand
TGTGAATCTTTCTATAAGATCTAATTATAACTGTAATTATAATGCATGCCCTAATGAATTTCTTACATTAACTTCTCGACTTTACAAACCCTAAACCTAACCCTAGAATTTTCTGACTTTATCTTTCATCATCAATTCATTCATCTAAATCAATTCTATTTCAATAATTCATTCAAGAAAATTCAAAGCGTTCAATAGCAAAAGTCGTAAAAATTTACAAAAACTTCGAGTTTTACCTGTTTCGCTTATACCACTTAGTTCCCGGCTCGAAACTACGAATGATTCAATAACTCAAATGAACTCTTTTACTTAAATCTCCACTCTCTCACTAACCTCAACTCTCTCTCTTTCCCTTTTTCCTCTGAAGCTCTGAATTGGTTTCTTGAAACTCCTCATCAAAATTATTATTTTTATTAAACATTTTGTTTATTAAATTAATTATGTGATTTCAGGACGAGAATGTTACACAAATCGTGCCGAGAAGCGATCGAGTCACACTCAAATCACGCCAAGACGTAATCGAGTCTTGCCAAGATAGGGTCGAGTCACGCTAAGACAACATTGAGTCAAGTCGTGACGTGGTGGAGTTATACCGAGAAAAGGTCAAGTCACGCTAGGATCACTCCAGGATGCAATCAAGTCGCCCTGGGATTGCGCCTAGAAGGGGTCAATTTATTCAGAGAGGCGGTTGAGTTACTCCAAGACAGGATCGAGTCTCACCTAGACGAAGCAAGTGACGTGGAGACGCAGTCGAGTCACGTCGAGATGCGGTCGTTTCATGCTCAGACTCGTCAAAAAGCGGTCAAGTGATGCTCAGATCATGCTGAAACGAGGTCAAGTAATGCCGAGACGAAGTCAAGTCCCATTGAGTTGCAGTTGAGACAGACACATATAGGGTCTACTGACGTTAAGATGCAGTCATGTCAATTTGATATGGGTCGAGTCACACCGAGATACGGTAGAGTCATGCTCGGATCAAGCTGGGAAGCGATGGAGTCACGCCGTGATGGAGTCGATTTACACTGACAGTGAGTTGAGTCATGCCAGATATCACCCAAATGTAGTCGAGTCTTACCTAGACGAGGTCGATTCATGCAGAGTGTTGCTCGAGTAATGCCTAGACACTATCAAGTAATGCCTAGACACGGTCGTGTCAAGCACGGATCTAGCCAGGACACAATTCAATCATACTCGGATTAAGACAAGACGCGATCGAGTCACATTGAGATGGACTCGAACCTCGGCGATCTCGCTTATTTGTAGTCGAGTCACGTTGAGACGAGTCAAGTCACACTCGAATAACACTGAGACGGTCGAGTGACGCTGAGACGGGTCGAGTGAGGACGACATGAGTCCAAGGCACACTTAGACGGGGTTGAGTCATGTCGTGACGTGGTTAAGACATAATCTACTGACCCTGAGATGCAATGGACACACGCTTGTATCATACTAAGATGTTGTAGTGTCACGCTGGGATCCCGTGAAGATACGGTCAACTCTCGCTAATCTCACACCAAAATGTAGTTGAGTCACGCTTGAATCAGGTCGAGATATAGTCGACTCCTGCTCGGATAGCACCGAAACGAACTCGAGTCAGTCTAAGACGTAATAGAGTCACACCGAGACAGGGTTAAGGCAAGATGAGACAGGGTCGAGTCACAATGGGACGTGGTTCGGTCCCGCCTAGACGTGGTCAAACCACACATGAATCACGCCAAGATGTGATCGAGTCACGCCAAGATGTGATCGAGTCTCATCGAGATGAGTTATAGTCATGCTGAGACATGGTCAACTCACGTCGAGATTCGATCGAGTCATGCCGAGACACAGTTGAGTTATGCTGAGACACAATCGAGCCACGCTCGTACACCGCAATGAAGTGGTTGAGTGAAGCTCGTATCACTCTAAGACAGGTTGATTCATGTCGAGAATAGGTCAATTTATGCTGAGATTCGGTCAATTCACGCTCGAATAATACCGAGAATGGCAGTCAAGTCACACCGAGACAGGTCGATTGATGCCCAAAAACGATTGAGTCATGCTCATGTCACGCCTTGGCACGATTAAATCATGTCTTGGCAGTGTCGAGTCACAGTGAGACAAGGTGGAGTCACACTCGAATCACACCAAGATGGGGTTATGTGATGACCTAACGTGGTCGAATTACGTTGAGACACTATCGAGTCAATCCTAAGCAGGGCCGAGTCATGCCCACATGCAATCAAGACACAGCCAATGCACCCCAATATGGTCGAGTCACGCTCTGATCATGTCGAGATGCGGTCGAGTCATACTCGAATCTTATCGATACGCGGTTGAGTCACACTCGGATCAATTGAAATAAAGTCGAGTCACGCTCAAAACATGTCAAGAATCGATCGAGTCATGCCAAGATGGGATAAAGTCATGCCTAGACTGTGTTGAGTCATCCCGAGACACAGTAGAGTCACGCTGAGACTGGATTTAGTCAAGCTCAGATCACGCTGAGACGCGGTCGAATCACGCTGATATATGGTAGAGTCACGTCGAGACAGGGTCGAGTTACGTATAGAGAGGTGTTGTCATGCTGAGATGCAGTCGAATCACATTGAGACGTGGTCGCGTCACGCTTAGATCCAATCGAGACTCGATCGAATTAGGCTGAACCACATATCGGGGAGTCACCCTTGGATCATGCACATGCACGGTCAAATAATGGAGAGACAGGGTCAAATCACACCGAGACTTGCTCGATTCACGTGGAGATTTGGCTGAGTCAAGCTAAGATCACGCTGAAACGCTGTCAATTTACGCCTAGACTAGGCCAAGTCACGTGATGATTTGGTTGTCTCACGTAGAGATAAGATCGAGTGAAGCCGAGACACGGTCAAGTTAGGCCGAGACAAGGTTGATTCACGCCCAAACGGAGTCGATTCACGTCGAGACGCAGTCGAGTCACCCAAGATAAGGTCAAAACACGGTGAAGTCATGTCGAGACGTGGTCTAGTCATACTAAGAAAGGTTCTAAGTCACGCTCAGATCATGTTATGACATTGATAATTGATGCCGAGATGTTGTCGAGTCATGTCGAGATGGGGTCGAGTCATGTTGAGATGCGGGAGAGTCTAGCCGAGACGGATCAAGTCACGCCGAGAAAGCGTCGAGTCACGCCGAGAGACGGTCTGTCAAGCTGAGACAAGGTTCAGTCACGTCGAGACTAAGTACTGTCACTCTGAGATGGATGCCGAGTCACGCTGAGACGAGGTTGAGTCATGCAAAGACGCAGTGGAGTCATGTTCTTGTCCTACCGACACGTCGAGACCTTTTGGATAACATTGAGAAGTAGTAGATTTATCCTCTAATTGAGCCAAGATGTGATTGAGTCACTCTCAGAACTCACCGAGCCACAGTCGAGGCACGCTCAAATCATTCATAGATGTAATTGGGTCACGCTCAAATTGCGCCAGGACGTGGTCGAGTTAAGATCAAACCATGTTGAGACACGGCCAAGCATGCTTAGAACATGTTGATATGCGATCTTGTCACGCTCAGACCACGTCGAGTCACTGTCAGATCACACCAAAACGCAGTTGAGTCAAGCTCTAATCACGTTGAGACATTGTCGAGTCACGCTTGAATCAAGCAGAGAGGTAGTCGAATGACGTCGAGACGGATGTCTTTCTGGGATTTAAATTTCAATTTAAAAACATAGACTTCACTCTAAGATCACTTAAGCATACCAAACATCAAATAATCATTCAAAACAATTTGAAATAGTCAATAAAACACAACAACACTTCGGCTATAGACAACTATGGCAATGGTGTAACTTTTGCTCGCTACATCAACAACTCACACCCGAGCAAGTTCATCCATAAACTCATGCTCGGGGTAATACTTACATATGCTAATTGAGATAATCTGTCTGGTGCTTAGTGTCTCTCTCCAGTGAATCAACTCTGGATCCTTGTTTAAAGCTAAAAATCACTATGTTCTTCTTTCCAAACAATAAATCACTTTTTGATTCTTTGTTAGGGATGTTAGACCAAAGTTTCTGAAGTTATTGAGGGTTTGATAAGAGCTAAATTCATTCGAAAATTTGGCATTATGGTCTTTATAAAGGATATTTTCTTTTGCTTTTAATATTTTGCCCCTTTCTATTTTTCAATTTAATCCCTAAAATTTTATGTAATATTATTAAATTTTATCTTAACAATCACACAATTTCATAATGCAAGTATGTGCAATAATCTAGGTTTTAAATATGTTTTATCTAGTTTCCTTTTTCACATCTAGTCTCTTTTGTTCTTTTCATTGTAATTGTTTCTCTATCAATTTTATAATTCTAATTTTTTATTCATTTCTATTTAGATTTCTAATTCGTTCATTAAAAAATTTAATGATTGAACAATCAAATATGCTCTAATGATATGTAAGCTTATGAAATAAATCCTTGTGTTCGGTTTCATGGTTTCAAATTTTGAGATTTGACGCCAAGATGCGGTCGAGTGAGGCTCAAATTTTGCCGAGACGCGGTCCAGTTATGTGAAGACGGGGTCGAGTCATGCTAAGACGGGTTCGAGTCATGCAGAGAAACTGTAGAATTAAGCTGACAAGTGTCAAGTCACTCCGAGAGAGGTCGAGTCATTCGTAGATAGGTCATTTCATGCTGAGATATGGTCGACTCACACTAAGATGGAGTCAAGTCCCAGCAAGACAGAGTCGAGTAACACCTTGACGATGTAGAGCCACGTAAGATGGGGTCGAGTCGCACTCGGATGGCGCTGAGATGCGATTGAGTCAATGCCAACACGTGGTCGAGTCACACTCTGATCTTGTTAAGAAACGGCTGAGTCACGCTCCGATCATACCGAGAAGCTATCGAGTCCCTCGAAAATCACACCGACATGCGGTCGATTCAATTTCGGATCATACCATGACTCTGACCAGTTATGCACAATCACACAAAGGCAAGGTCAAATCTCACTGAGGCGGTCAAGACATGTCGAGACAAAGTCGAGTCAGACAGACAAACGATCGAGTAACGCCGAGACACAATCGATTCATCTCAAGACTCGATTGAACGTTGCTCAGTTTATGCCCAGATGCATTCGAGCTATTTTTAGACGGGATCCAGTCTCCGTAGAGAAGGTCGAGTCTATTCGAGACTGGGTTAAGACGCGGTCGAATCACACTAACCCTTAGTCGAGAAACAGCGATACAAGGTCGAGTCTTGTCGAAATGTAGTTGAGTCACATTGGAATCATGACACGCATGGAATCACGTCGAGACATGGCCGAGTCATGCTCTGATCCCAGTGAGATGCAGTCAAGTTACTCTAGAATCACACTGACATGTTATCAAGCTCGGATCAAGCCGAGATGTGGTTGAATCATACCAACACGGGGTCGAGTAATGCTGAGATTCGGTCGAATCACAATCAAATAATGACAAGGCACTGTCGAGTCACGCCGAGACGTACTCGAGTCAAGATTAGAAGAGGTCGAGTCATCACGAGTGGTAGTCGAGATGGGGTTGAGCCACCATGAGAAGGGTTGTGTTATGCCAAAACAAGTCAAGTCATGCTAAGATGGGGCACTTGAGTAAAGCTTAGATGACTCTGAGACGTGGGAGCAATCACGCTCAGACCATGCCAAAATGGGTCGAATCTTATTGAGACGGGGTCGAGTCATCGTTGAATCACACCCGAGAAGGGTTGAGCCACACCAAGAAGGGGTCGAGGCATGCCCACACCAGTCCAGTCATGTTAGGATCCTGCTGCAAAACGGTTCAGTGATGTTGGGATCATACTGTGAACAGTCAAGTAATGTGTGTCAAGTTGAGACGATGTGGAGTCACGATAGAATACGAGACACAGTCAAATGACGCTCGAATCATACTGAGATGGGCTCAAGTGACACTCGAATCACTCCGAGATGGAGGAGTCCAGCTTGGATAATGCTAAGATGCAGTCTAGCATACTCAGATCATGCCAAGAGGTGGTTGAATCACGTTGAGATAGGGTCGAGTAGCGCCGAGATGTGGTGGAGTCATACCAAGATGGGGTCGATTCATGTTGAGACAAGGTAGAGTCATACGGAGATGCGTTGGAGCCACACTCGGGTCACATTGAGTTACGGTCAAGTCATTCTAAGATCACAACGAGATGCAGTTGAGCCATTCCGAGACGCGGTCGTGTTTTATCGAGAGGGAGTCAAGACGCGGTCGAGTCATGTCGAGACACGGTGTGGTCACGCTGAGACACAATCGAGTCATGCTTAGATCATACTGAGAAGTAGTGGAGTTTTACCGAGACAAGGTCAAGTCATGCCGAGACAAGGTCAAGTCACGCTGAGATCACGTTGAGCTGCAGTCGAGTCCAGTTTGGATCATGTCGTTATGAAGTCGTGTCACGCTCAAAACATACTGAGTCGCGGTCGAGTCATAATCAAATTCCACTAAGATGTGGTCCGGTCTCAAATCACTTCAATACGCGGTCGAGTCACACTGGAATCACAAGTAGAAAAGGTCGAGGCACGTCTAGATGGGCTGAAGTTATGCTAATAAGCAGTCGGGTCATGCCTAGACTCGGTCAGGTCATGCCAAGAAGGGCTCGAGTAGCGTGGAGACACAGTCAGGTCATGCCGAGATTCACTCAAATCACGCTGAGACGGAGTCGAGTCATGCTCAGATCATGCGGAGACTCGGTCAAGACATTTTAGGTTTATGTCGAGACGGGTCGAGACACACGAAGACGCGGTCGAATCACGCCGTGATAGGATCGAGTAATGGCGATTCGAGGTTGAGGCACGTTGAGAGGGGGTCGATTCACACTAAGACGGGCCTAGTCATGCCAAGACGTGGTCGATTCATACCGTGACACGACCGAGTCAAGCTCTAATAAGTTCAAGACACAGTCGAGTCATGCTCGGATCACACTGAGACTCTGTCGAGTGACCCTCGGGACACACCGAGATGTGGTCGAGTCCAGGTCAGATCACATCGAGATGCAGTCGAGTCATGCCGAGAAGTGATCAAGTCACTCAGAGATCGAGTCACGCTTTGATAACTTAAAGAATCTGTCGTGCCAAACTTAGATGAAATTGAGATGCGGGTCAAGTCTCGCTCGAATCACGTCGAGATGTAGTCGAGTCATGCTCAGATCACTTCGAGATGCCGTTGAGTCACGCTGAGACGTGGTCAAGTGATGCTTACAACACGCCAAGACGCGGTTGAGTCAAGCCGAGATGTGGTCAAGTCATACTGAGACAGGGTTGAGATACGTTGAGACGCGATTGAATCACATTGAGACGAGATTGATTCACACTCGGATAATGTCGAGATGTGAAGGTGTCAAGCTCGGATCATAATAAGATGCAGTGAAGTCACGCTCGAATCATATTGAGACGCGTTCGAATTACACTGTAATGATGCTAAGACAAAATCAAGTCACGTTCAGATCATACTGAGACGTGGTCGAGTCAAACTAGGAACGGTTCGAGTCAGCCCGAGACGGAGCCAAGAAGGGGTCGATTCACACTCAGGTTTTGTCTAGATACGGTCGATTAAAGCTCTAATCATGTCGAGACGTGGTCGTGTCACCTTTGAATCACATCGGGATATGGTAGTGAAGCTCGAATCATGTTTGGATGCGATTGAATAATGCTCGGATCACACTAAAACTGGGTCGAGTAATGCTCGGATCACGCCGGGATGCAGTTCAGTCATGCTCGAATCACGCCACGACGTGCTGGTGTCGAGTCCCGCCTAGACGCGTTGACTCACCCAAGAAAGGGTTTAGTTATGTCGAGACACGGCCGAGTCATGTTTCGTTCATATCGAGATGGGGCCGAGTCATGCCGAGACTTGTTTGGGCTATGCCTAGTAGTGGTCCAATCATGTCGAGAATCATGATGCGTTCGAGTCATAATGAGATGCGATCCATTCCCACCAAGATGCGGTCGAGTCACGTTGAAACGCAGTTGAGCCACAACGAGACACAGTCGAGTCATGCTCAGGTCATGGCAAGATGAGATCGAGTCAAGTCGAGATGCGGTTGAGTCATGCTTGTACTGGTAAAGTCACATCGAGAAGGGGTTGAGTCACCACTAGATTGGATGGAGTTTCACCGAGACAGGGCCGATTCATATCGTGATGCGATTTGCTCATTCTAGGACGTGGTCTATTTTCATCGAGACGCGGTTGAGTCATGCTCGGATCATGTCAGGATGAGGCCAAGCCACGCTCATATCACTCCGATACGTGGTCGAGTCATTCAGAGATAGGGCTGAGTTATGCCTTGACAAGGTCGAGTCACACTTAGACACAGTCAAGTGACGCTTGGATCACACCAGGATCCAGTAGTGTCACGCTCGGATCTCGTCAAAATGAGATGGAGTCACGCCGACACCCTCTCAGTCATACCAATATGGTTGAGTCACGTAGAGAATGTTTTCAGTCATGATGGGACTTGGTCGAGTCATTCCAAAAGGGGTTGCGTCACATCTAGACACATTTATGTCACACCAAGACGTGGTAGTGTCACGCTGAGACTCGATCGAGTCACACTAAGGTCCCACTAGGATGCGATGTAGTAAAGCTTAGTTCATATCAAAATGTGGTTGAGTCAAGCTATGATGACACCGAGAAGGTGTCGAGCAATGCTCAGATCATATAGAGGCAAGTTCAAGTCACGCTCGGACCACGCTGGGATGCTGTCGAGTGAAGCTCGAATCTTACTAAGAAAGGTTTGAATCATGCTCAAATCATGCTGAGATGGAGTATAATTACACTCGAATAACACAGAGACGCGGTCGAGTTATGCTCGGATCACGCCCTGTCAGGGCTGAGTCATGTCGAAATGTGTTCGAGTCATACTGAGACGCAATCGAGTAACGCCGAGAAAAGTTGCAGCCATGTCACGATGCATCTAGGTCATGTTGAGATGGTTGAGTCACGCTGAGACATGGTCTTGTCACGTTGAGACGTGGTCTTCTCACATCCAGACAGAAACGAGTCACACTCAGATGATGAAGAGTCACGGTCTAGTCAAGGTTAAACCTTGTCTAGATGTGGTTGGGTCTTACTCATATCACGCAGGGATAGGGTCGACTCACTCTCGGATCACAACGTGAAACTATCAAGCCACGCCCGGTCCATCGAGATGTACTTGAGTTAAGTACGGATAAAGTTGAGATGCAGTAGAATTAATTTCGAATTACACCGAGACATGATTAAGTCACACACTTGAATCTTCCCGAGACGGTGTCGATTCACACCGAGACGGGGTCGAGAGATGCCAACACGGGGCCGAGTCATACCAATACGCAGTCAAGTCTCATCGAGATGAGGTCGTGTCACGCTCGGATCATTTTGACACACGATCGATTTGTTCTAGGCCTACATTGAGACGTTGGTGAGTCATGCTGCGATCACGCGCGAGACACGATTGAGTCACATGAAGAAACTGTCAAGTCACGCTAAGATGGGGTAGAGTCATGCCAAGACAGGGTCGAATCACGTTGACATGTGGTCGAGTCACGTGCGAATCATGCTAGGACGCAATCATGTGACGCTCGTATCACATCGAGAGAGGATTTAGTCATGTCAAGACGAGGTTGAGACACACCGATACTAGTCAAGTTACGTCTAGACGAGGTCAAGTCATATTGAGACGACGTAGAGTCATGTCGAACATCAATGAGTCACGATGATACTGTATCGAGTCACGCTGAGTTGGGGTCGAGTCATGCCGAGATGCGGTCGTGTCATACTAAGATGTGATCGAGTCATGTAAAGGACTTGCCGAGATGCAGTCGATCAATGCTCAATTCTTATTGAGACACGATCGATTCAAGCTCAAATTATGGGGAGACGGCATCGAGTCATGCTCATATCACACTAAGACAGATTCTAGTCACTCTCAGATCTCGCTAGGACGCGGTCAAGAGCAACTCGCATCATTCTTAGATAGGTTCGAGTCATGCTTGGGTCACGCCAAGACGGGGTCAAAGCACGCTTAGATAACATCAGGATGGGGTCGAGTCACTTTTGAATCGCTTTAGAGAAAGGGTCAAGTCACCACGAGATGTGTTTAAGTCATGTCGATATGTAGTCAACACACACTGACACGAGATTCAGCCATGTCGAGACGCAGTCGAGTCATGTTGAGGCGGGCTGTGTCATGCCGAGATGGGTTGAGTCACGTTGAGACATGGTCTTGTCATACTAAGACACAGTGTTCTCACACCGAGATGCAATTAAGTTACTCTCAGTTCGTGTCAAGATGTGGCCAAGTCATGCTGAGACTATGTCGAGACACGGTTGAGCGTATCTTGGATTACGCCTAGATAGGATTGACTCATGCTCGGACCAGTCGATAAGCAATGAAGTCACACTCGGTCTGAGACGTTGTCTAATCATGTACGGATCACGCCGGGACAAAGTAAAGTCAAGCTTAGATTACGTCGAGACATGGTCGAGTCACACAAGGGTGAGGCTGAAACAGTGTCGTGTCACACCAAGATAGGGTCGAAAAATGTTAAGATGAGGTCGAGTCACGCCAACACGCGATCGTATTTCATCGAGACGCGGTCTACTCACGGTCATACGAGGTTGAGCCACGCTCGAATTAGGTTGTAACATAGTTGTATCACACTCGACTCACGACAATATGTGGTCGAGTCACGCTCAGATCACACTGAGATCTGGTCGAGTCATGCTCGGATCAGGCCGAGACAAGGCTGAGTCACGCTGAGACAGGGTTGAGTCACAATGAGATGCGGTCAAGTCACGCTCGAATCATGCTGAGATGTGGTCGAGTAATACATTATTTGTAACTTTTATTATTCAGTAATAAAATTATGAAGCATTATTTTATCATTTGATGTATTGGCCTGTGGTATGTGTTCGATAAAATATCAGAGAATCTTAATTAAGCGCTTGAGGTATCAAGGTTGAGCACCTTGATACTAGAACTGGGATATCTAACAAAATGCATAGGTACAATGTAGGATATTGTATTTGGAGAGCAATGACTATTTGCAATGTCAAATATTATCCTTAGACTAAAAATTACTATGTCTCTTTTTGTGATTTTTAGTGCACTTTGACATACTTCTAATGTGACCGTAAAAGGTTGACAAGTATGGGTATGATTGGGTATGCTAAGAATCATAAGTAAGAGCATGAGTGAAGTGAAGGGATTGACCCTCTCATGAAAATGAGAGAAGATATCACTAGCTGCTTGATAAACGAGATTGGGAAGAGTGTGGCCGCACACAAATGAAATGATTTTGGTCATTTATTCGAACTTATCAATTTTGTCATAGAGATCAAGAAAAGTGATTTAGCACAAAGTAAGTGTGTTTGGGACATGCCTTATGCTAATCATGATATCAGAGGTCAAGGGATAAGTTTGAATTGTAGTAGGGCTGTTGACACCGTCCTAGAGACAGCCTATGATTTATGAGTTATTAAACTCATTGCCTTTATTAAATAGTTTTACAAATCGCACATGGATGACGAAAATCTAAAAAGGGTAATTTTGGTTTTTCACCTTAGGTCAAAATCCAGCTATTGGGCCAGATCGGGCATTTCGGCCAATTTGGATAATTGGGCTCAATATGGATGTGAAATATTATTTTTTACATTATTTTAAGACAAATATTATTTATTTAATATGATCTCTTAAGTTAAAATATGTGAGAAGATAAGTGAGAGAAAATTTAGGAAGTTTGTCTCAAATTAAGACAAGATTAATGTAGGATAAATTAAAAGAACAATTCCTGTTAATTATCCACATAAGAGTCACGGTTTTGGAGGTTGTTTTTAAAGGAATTTTATTTTAACTAAAGACTTAACAAAGACCTAATGGCATTAGGATTGTTAAGTGATTGAATCTTGCAAAACTCTTCTTTATAAATACAACTAAAATGTAGTCTTTTTAAGAGACTTTGTCATCCCCCTCCATATCTTCAAAAAACCATGAGCCTTCCACCTAAAACATAAGAGATTGATTTTAGGGTTTTTCTTAAGAGAGATGTGAGGAAAAAGAGGCTGGTCATAGGATTGATCAACGTGGTGCTGTTCTTTCTGCAAGCATCTCAAATGATTGACAAGAAAAAGGTGATTCGATTTACTCTTTGTGCTAGTACACATTTCTGTTAATCCGTGTGTTAGTTTTGTAGAGGAATCACGTTTGGGATTCTTCAAGTTGTCACATAGGTCGTCTTAGAGTATTCTGAGACGATAGTTAACTGTTCTTGGCAAAGAACCCTCACGACCTTGATGGAGATTCATCAAAGTAAGTTTTTCTTTTTAAAGATTATGTTTTTTGTATCATATAGTTATAGATAAGGAAATATTCTGTGTTTCTCGGATTTTGGTGAGGATCTTGGCTGTCTTTAACATGTTCTTGATTGTTTTTCCGCTGCCATTAGATTTAGAATATGTTAGAAACAACAGTGGCATCGGAGCGGTCACCTTAATCAATTAATGCATAAATTAATGAAACCGGTAGCTAGCTTGATGAAAAACGTGGGCTGTATGTTAGGGCAGTAAATTAGGGTTTAATTTTGACTTAGAACAGAAGGTTTAAGTCGAATTAATCCCAAAATTGGTTGGTCACGTGATTGCATAATAGTTATTTCATAAAATACTAAACTAGGTATAATGTGATGCTTAATGACTATTATGACATAGTTTCAATCAGTTATGCCTAAAATTGATTTTATCAAATTAGGGGCGGCTTATTTACCTTGAAACACG
>CANYCX010368259.1:0-15058 GCA_948193385.1 Breynia disticha f. nivosa | reverse complement strand
AACACGTGTAATCCACGCCCACCACGCGTAGTTGACTGTTTTTGGTACAAATTTATAAGTTTAACTCGCTCGAGAAATCGTCAGAAAGTCCCAGACAAAGCAAAGGAGAAGGAGAGAAAGGAGAGAGAGAGCGATCAAGGTTTAGAGAGAGAATTGAGTGAGAAATAGAGGAATTGAACGAGGGAACGAATTTGAGTTATCGAATCGATCATAATATTGAGCCATAAATCTATTGGTATAATCGAAACAGGTAAAAATTCAAAGTTAATCGTAAATTTTTACGAGTTTTACTATTGAAAAGATTATTAGAATGATTATAGAATTGATTTAGAATTGAATTAAATTTAGTAATTGACAATGAAAGAAACGATAGGAAATTATTAGGATTAAGTTAGAGTTTGTAAAATTGAGAAGTAAGCGTAATGAATTCATTAGGACATGCATTATAATTATCGTTATATTGGATACCAGTACACGTCAGTCCGAGCATTTCAGTTGACATGTGAGTAATCTACTCACTTTAAATACTAGTTATATGATTTATTGTTATTATGGTTATGTGAGAATGAATAATGTATAGATGAAGATGGATTAATATGAAAGTATATGACTGGAATTGAATATCATATTAATATGGAAATAAAAAGTAAAATACGAAATAGAAAGTGAACAGATACAGGATATGAAAAGCGAACAGGTACGTGAACGTTGTATATGTGTGATATATATATATATGTAGTGGTTACAGATTCACAGCTTCGGCTGTACAGGATATCAACGCTGATTATAGCTTCGGCTGTACAGGTTCACAGCTTAGACTGTACAGGATTACAGGGTTTTATCTGAACGATATCGTTATAAATATAACTATGGTTGTTAATGAGATAATTGAAAGTAATAGGAAAATGTTATGATATATAGAATTACATATGATTGCTGATCTAAAAGATTATTCACTGAGCCTGCAACTCACGCAACTGTAATTTTTGTTTCAGGATCCAGTAGTGAGCTGAGATAGACGTATAGACTTGGCAGGTGGGTCGACTGCTACTCCCGGATCATTTTCTCTCTCCTCATCAGAGCTGGGCTTAGGAGTTTGAATGTTATTGCATGTTTTGCTTATTCATATGATATGTTTTGTTGATAGATTACTACTGATGTTTGGTTGTTGAGATTGTTGTTCTATATATGACTATATCTGAGTTTGTGGCAGTTGAGACTAATATGATTGTTTGAGGTGTATGTTGAGAAAGATAGATTATTATTTTCCTGAGAGCTACTATTGTGTTAAGATTATCCTTGCAAGAGTGGAACTTTGAATTATGGGTATATTCAGGTTATAGCCGTTATATAGCAATTCTATGTAAAGTATGAATTTGCATAATAAGGAATAAATGACATATTAGTTTAATACAAAGCTTAATCTATGGATGTGTTAACTAATACAATCAATATTCTGAGTATATATTGGAGTAACTTTGAACTGGATATACAACATACTTGTATGTATAGCTAATAAGATTAGGAAAAAGACTAACAGTGAATATCGATAATGAAATAGATACGTATTATGAGCAAAGTTTTAAAGTATACGTACTTATTTGGTAATATGTTTAATTAGTACATAATTAATACGTTAATAGAATAGGACGTTTTAAACATAAATGAATTTTGGAAAGGGAGAAGAGTACTAACAGAAACTGCACCAACTATTTGCAATGGCCACGAAGTGTTACGGCAAATTGAAAGCATGAGATTAATGAAAATAACTAATGATGGTGTAGAGGATTTTAATGCACGAGTGATCAGTAGTGACCAACTAGTAATGTTTACAATGAAATCTCTTGCTTTAAGGTCACACAAACATATACCTCACATATGCCAACTTAAGGATTGAAATACCCAAACAAAGAATTCTATCAAACTTTATGCACAGCAATAATAGAAAGATAGAATGTGTCGCCTTAAGTTTTAGTGTAGTAAATAAACAATGCTTGAGACTAAGACTTATACAACATATTAATCAACAAAAATGGATCCACTTCTTCATTGGATACCACTATCTCATTATCTACCTTAGTGTTCTTCAATTTATAATTATGAGTTATAATTTTCCTTAAAGACCCTCTTGATATAATCTTTATTTTTTTTCCTTTTAATTGGTGGTTTGAAATTTTCAGTTTGGGAAGATGGTTGATTCTTAATTTGGAAAGGTATCTCATTAGTAAGTTTTGTGTTCATTGGCAAACACAGGGATTGCTTCATCAGCTTTTTATGGTTCTTAAATTGCTGTAAGGATTTTTTATAGCTCTTATTAATTTTATATCGAGAGTTTTTAAGATTGCATCGTTTGCAAAGAAAGCTATTCATTTTTTTGCCTAAGACTAAGGTCTCAAACAGAATTAAGACGATCATAATATAGACCTTTTTATGAAGTGAATTTTTATTTTATTAATTATAAATAAATTAAAAAAATTAATTACGATTAATTGAATTGAAAAATAAAATTATATATATTTAGTTATATATATATAAATATATATATATATATATATAACTAAATTAAATATATTTAGTATGTTTTTGAAATTATTATAAATTTCTCTCCATATACATAAAATTCGATCATATTGAGCTAACCTTGTTTGGGCGGGGGACGCATTCGAAAACATCTCAGTCACAGCGACGAAGATTGTATTTGAAGGTCCATAATGGTGAGTAGAGCCTAGACACAATTGGGTTTCTCTTCTCTTTCTCTAAAACTGTTTCATGTTTGATTTTCTCAGGCAGACTCGAAGGATGATCTTGAACCCTTGTTCGATTACCATAGAGTACAACCCTCCATAAATTTCATTCATATTGATGGTGAGTCATAAATTTTATTCTTAGTTGTTTTCTTACTACGTGGGTTTTCTCTGTTACGCTTTTCTGTTCATGATAGGATTGTCAGAAATTGATTTGATGTTAGTTATTTGGGACTGTATTGTTTAGATTTGAGTTAAGAACTGTGGCTTTTTTAGTTATACTTTTCGTTTTAAATGAAAGGTTGTAAATTTGAAAGAAAAATTCAAGTTTGAGCCTGTGTGCATGTGTTGGTTTGATTTTGGCGAATATCATATAGTTTCTGTAGTTCCCTTTATGGTTTGTTATTGACGGGTTAGTAATTTGAAAAAAAAGTTCCAATCTTTGAGGTTTTCGTTTGCAATTGCAAATTTTTGTAGGTCTTTCTAGCATCTAGCTTGGCTTATGAGTGATTCTGAGAGAAGAAATTTACTTTTTTCTATTCCAGATGATGGTTGCGATGAATCTCCGTTAGTTCCTAAAAAACGAATAAAGACCGCGAAGCATGATGCTGTAAGTCTATTTGTTTGTGTTTTTTGGAATTATGTGTAGATGATGTTGCTCTTTTTGGTGTTTTTGTTTTCTTGAATTTATTGTTGGATCTTGGATGAAGCTTAAAACGGTTGATGATGAGGAGGTAGAAGTGTTAGAGATTGTGAATCCTGAAGTTAATGAAGATGAGGATTGGTTGCCTCCTCCACCCAAAATTTCTTTGGATGAAAAGCAGCTCGAGGAGAATTCAACTCTTAAGCAGTTGAGGTATGTGGGCCAAGGATATTTTATCTCTGATCATAATTGAGCTTTGATTTGTCTTAGATCATATACCCTTTCTCTTTTCCATGGTGTCATGTTTATAAGTAAGAGGGACGACTGCCACTTGTAGCGGTGGAAGCCCCAAGAAGAGCCGATGTTAATTTCATATAGCACTCTGCTAAAGAGGGATTATGGATTAGATCGTTTTATTGATAAAATATGTTTGTTAAATACAGCAGATGCAAACTTGACAAATTGATTGACCTGAACACTAATATTAGTATTTTTAAGCATAAAAGCAAAGGAAAAAGCTTGACTCTGCAAGTTATCAGTTACAGATGGGCTTAATTGCTATATCGTCAGTGATGAAGGTATTCAACATAGTTGCTTCCTTAATAAAGATTTGTATTTTGTGTAAATGGTTCATTGAATAGAGATGCAACTAAGATTGAATCATAGTTGTCATGGAAACCAGGCGCGAGCCTCGTTGCCAAGAAAGCCTTGAGCAGGGATGCGCTCGTCTTAACACCTGCCACCTAGAGTGCCAATGCAGCATCAAACATTTTGAAGATTTTCTGACCTTTTGTTTTAAATAAATTTTTTAATGCTACTTGCAATGAAAGCCACCCATTGGTCATAATTAGATTCATCTTACAGTTTTTACCCATGAGATTGTTTCTTTTTAGTGAAGAAAATAAAAAATTAACCAAATTTTGATCTGACAATATTTTTGATTCTTTCACCTCTGAAATATGTTATTTTACTCCGTTTAGGTCTTTTCTGTCTGGGAATTTTTCTGTTCTGTATATAGTGGTCTACCTTATCAAAATATTGATTTCAGAATCGGAGACAGCACATTTCATTATCCGTATATTATATGTGAATTAGTTTTTTGTCTGCTTAAATTCATTTAAGTAAATTGATGATTAGTTGTTTTTTATAATTATGTTATAGGCTATCATATTGTTATTAATATTTTATTTAAATATATTTACTTTTATTTAAAATTTAGTGTGTTTGTCGTTTGAATGTGCACTTTACATATTGCACTGACAACTATGGATGGTATGAAGGCCTCAAGCGGCAGTCACATAGATCAGTCTTCTGCTGATGTTAAACTTGCTGGTCACTGCTGATCGTCCTTACTTAATGTAAATTTGTGTTAGTCATAATGAGATAATTTTGACACTAGAGCAACATGACGCGGTTGCTTTGAATGTTTTGTGATGTTTCTTTACTGACCATGCATGTTTCTTATTCTTTGCTTCATCATTTTAAACTCATCTTAGAACCAAACATGTCGGAATTAATTGTGTTTGCGTGTAAATATGATAACTTTTCTGCTGGGAACTCCTTTCTTAACGGTGATTAATCTGGTTCTTCTCAATTATTTTCCAATTGGTGTTTTAATCCAAATGTTGCATGATAAAAAATTCAACAGATGCTTAAGTGGTGAAACTGATTGTTTAGGAGGATAAATCATGCAGATAATATTAATATCTATTTGTCGCTTTCAATTGCCTTTTCTGTGTCATAATTGAGGGGTGCCATCTAATTTTCCTCTGTTAATTTTATTACAATTACATCTAATTGCTGCATCTTTTATAATTTTTTTTTTCATTTTGCATGCAGGCTGAAAAAGCAAGAACTGGAGGCACTTGCAAAAGCTAAAGATTTTTTTCTTTCAGTGGAGACGTCTTTAAATGGAGATCATAATGCTTCACTGTCTGGGTCTCTTGAGACTGGGACTAATAATCCCTCCAAATCTGAGTGTGAAAGAGCTAAAATAGTTATTTCAATTCAAGACAAGGAAGAAGTCAAACAATTTCGTGTATACAAGGTAACTTTGAACTGGTTATTAATGTTTAGCTCCACAAAATTTTATGATTTTCCTGTGTCTTTTTGTTATTTGTTTTTGGAATTTATAAAATGGCTCTCAAAAATCATTCATGGAAAGTTAAATACACAATACCAACATTTAGGAAGCGTTATCACGTCTAGAAAGTATTGGAACAATTTTACAAATGTTAGATCAACATAATTTGTATGCATATTCTGTGGTTTCTTTCAAAGTTGAGCATATTTTTAATTAAATAGAAAGCACGGAGAGTTGTTGCTCACAGTTGTTCTTTTCATTGACAACAATCAAATAAATACTTTTTGCTTTTTTCCCGAGAGATCATTATCTTATTTTCTTCATTTTTTCTACTCTTTATTTGTCATAGTTATTATTATTATCCATTGACACCTTCTCTGGGCTTTATGTTTCTTTAGGATGAGAAATTTGAGCGACTCTTTAAAGTATATGCGGAGAAAGCTAAGCTTGAGATACAGAACTTGGTCTTTTCCTTTGATGGAGACAAAATAAGTTTGACGGCTACTCCTGAGGGACTGGGAATGGAGGACGATGATATTATTGAAGTGCACCCTAAAAAACACTGACGAGGTATTCTTTTATTCAATATTTGCAAAATATAAGTGTGTTTTTGTTTTATTTTGGTGAAAGTCTGGTACTTGTCATATTTGCTTGTTGAATGAACATACCATGTAGTGATTTGAATCTTGAACATTCAATCTATTTCATTTTCTTCATTTTTCTTGAGATGATTAAATGAATGATTGTGCACACAAATGCATTCATGTGCACTGGAAAAGAAAATGATCCTCACACTTGCTCTGCATTGCTCATAATTGCCTTTTCAACTAAGTTTGATTGCTATTGCTTTAAACTTTTTCTTTTGGTTTGATTGTATAAATTCAGAGAAAAGGGGAAACCAATGAAAGGATCAAACTTTTTCTTTTCGGTCAAACCACCTAAAATAATTGAGCAATCTTGTTTTGCTTATTCATCTCTATGATATTTCCATAAACTCTCGGTATAAGTAAATTTTTTTATAAGTAGAGGAACTATAAGCTCATGGAAAGTTGTTGGTTTCAAATGTGCATCATATCTTCCTCTTGCTTCTACCATGTCTTTGAAGCTATTTATATTTGCTATATGAATGCAATGTTGGCTTGGTTAAAGAAGAAAACAATGTATTGGATAGTTCTTGCTCTAGCTTCTTTGTCACATGCATCATTTGTACTTGTTTGTATAAATTGAACTCTTTACATTTGGCTTCTTGATCATGAAAAAATTAATAGGCCCTTTTTTGTTGCGAAGTTACCAATTTTGATTTTTTGTTGCTACCTACACCAAGCTCAACTTTACCCTTACCTTTGATTCAATCACCATGTTTCTTGCGAATCATCTTCCTCACAAGAGTTATCTACCATTTCTTCCTCATCTAAATTTACGAACACATCTCCATATCCATATGATTCTTTCTTGAGTAAACTTTTTTCTTTCATAAATTTCATTAGTTCTTTAACATTGAGAGGAGTATTTGGACATGATTTTACATTCTTAAACTTTCCTACTTGATGTTATTTTGCTCGACATATTCCTCCTTTTATGTAGCATTTTTATGCTATTTTTCCTTTCATTCTCCATTCTTATTTCTTAATATTTGATGTGAAATTATTCTGCAAAATAAAAAACAAATTGTGTAATGTGTATAAGTTGTACTGTACGATAATGCTGATTTGTTGTTTTGGTTAAAAAATTAAAAAATGTGTACCGTTATCTGACAGTGATGTGAAGGTGAGCTAGGCACTAACTTGCGTAAATAGAAATGTTTAAAGAATAATAAAAACGTATAGGGTATAGAGTCTAGACATAGGCGTGTAAAGTTATTACTATGAATACGTATCTATTAAGTATTAACTTTCAAGAATAAGAAAGAAGCAATAAAAGAATTAAAGTTAAGAGAATAATCGTTGAACAAAAGGAAGAAAGACAAAGTAATAACTTGAATATGAAAACTGCTTATTCAGTCTTGTTTTGAGTTTGTTCCTTCACTCTTCTTCTTTTTGTTTTTTAAAGGAAAGACGTTCTATCTTGGGTAAATAGAAACAACTTTTTTTTTAAGGCTGCTGGAGTTTTGAGTTGCTTTATGACTCCTCAGTTCCCTTGTTATTTATCTTCCCAAATAATAGTCTTTTATTTCTAAATAATTTCCTCCTAAATAAACCTGCTTCGTTAAAAATGCCTTATTTTAACTTTTTAACAGAGACTTGCCTTATTGGCGCCTTGCGTCGAGAGTCGCTTGCCTAGGCAACGCCCCTTTAAAGGTGCTTCGCCTGGGGTGTGGGATTTCTGGGCCATGACATCGCCTCGCCTCGCCTTGCCTTGCCTCGGTGCCTAGGCAAGTGCTTCGCTTGCCTTTGATAACACTGCAAATTCTCTTAGTTTTAGTAATTTTTACAAGCTAGAGGGAACTACTGTCATTATTATTGGAGTAGGATGTGGATTTCTTCGTCTCAATATATTTTTAGTTTGTGATCTTTGAATGCATGTGGCTGAATTTTATTTTTTAGTGAACTTTTTTTTGTATGGTTTCTGAGAAAGACTTGGTAATTTTGAGAATTAATATTTTTGGTTGAGTATATGAAGTTAGTCTTCTAAGGTGGGGTTCATTAACATGTGTTATGTCTTCTATGGTGGTGGTCATTGACATGAATTATGTTTTGGATTGGTTGCATAATAAGCATACACAACTTATTGATGCATGGGTGAAGGTTGTACAATTTAAATAATAGAACAGTAGAAGTTGAATGTACTACAATGTGCTTGTTGATGCATGGGTGCAGCAAACTACGAACTATATGACCATTGTATTCTTATTAGATTAATTTTCTGTGAAACATATGCGAATGTTATAAAAATCATTTTTTGGTCAAAAGATAAAAATGGACTCATTAAGCAAGAATTTTATCATTTTCTTGATGTGGATGAAGATTCCATACACAACTTATTAGTACTTGGATTTTTTTCAATCCTAGAATTGGTGATTGTAAGAAAGTTGACTGAACGAATGACAAAGCTACTGCTTTTTATCAATCCTGTGCTTTATTGTCCTCTACGTATTCTTATCACATGCGGTAGAATTCTTCTTCTTTTCATTCTCTTGAAAGCGCTTGCTTCCTTATTTTACACAGAACCATGTCACCTTCTAGTTGGTAGCGGCGGTTTCTTTGTAGATCAGGGATTAGTTTGATTCACATTATTGGTTTGACTTGCAGGCTGTCGTTCTCTTGACGTCTCTTTCCAGGAGCTGGATTGCCTGTGGTGGTTGATTATTCATGTTTTTTGGTCATTAATGGTAATCATAATTTTAGCTGTATCTTGCAAGTTTTGGTTCTTAACTGTATAGCGGCATGCAAATTGTCGAAACTATTGTGATTGTTTGTTATAACAACCATTGGAAGAGTTAAAAAACAAATGAGTGGTCCCTCACGCTACTTTCTTCAACTTTCATTTGGAAAAAGACTTTTACCTAATTGCTTTCTTGGCAGATGAGACTTCATTATTATGCCATGTACAAGTGGTAAATGTATATTGGACCATGAACTCCATTTAATTGCCCTAACTTAATGCAGGAGTATATTACAACATTAACTACTGTCTTCTATCAATTACTACATTTTTTTTTGTGGGAACTTGGAATGTTCAACTCTTAAGATTCTGTTGTCCACTTTATATTCTGTCGTTAATTCTTTTTGTTTGTTTAACTGCACTGTGAGCCCGAAAAATGTTTAGTATTTATCAGATTGTAGTTTTGTAGTTAATTTCCTTGTCATTCAACAGTTGGGGGAGTTGGACACACTAAACCAATCGAGAGTTCCAATTTTAGGTTTGTTGATAGCCTGTTACATATGTTTATGTAACTGGAATCAGAACTAGATCTAGCTGGTTTGTGGCGGTTTGGTTTTGGTTCCTGTTTTGGCGGTTCTGTTTCTGTTTTCGGTTCGATGGTTAAGGTTCGATTTTTCATTAAAAATAAATTGAACCACTGGTTTGAAACTGTAAAGCTCCAGTTATAAACTGCAGATTCATAGTTTCATGGTTCGGACACGGCCGATTCTGGCTGTTCAGTTCCAATATCGGTTTCGGTTTCGAAACTGACAGTGCTGATTTTTCGGTTTAATTTTTTCACCTCTATGATAGCATTGCCATGTTCAAATTGGTATGTAAAGATTGTATTGGATTTGTTTGTGGAGGAAGGCTTATGCTGGAGGAAATTAGTAGGAAGGTTAAAAAGTTTTGTTTTACTCTTGTGTGGTTTGGTTGAATTGAGTTCCGTGAGGGTAGGGAAATGGTGCAAGTAGGCAGTGTACGAGGGAGGTGTGAAGTGAGGCATGGTGTTAAGTGGTCATTTATAATGTGTTTGGCATTTGCATGTGATGGTGCTGCTGTCATTCAGTTGTGTTGTGTATGAACAAGTTGCTCATCGCATCATCTCACTTTGTAGGGTTGATATCCTAAGCAATATGCACCGTACCTCTCATTGCATGCATTAGAATCATGGTACTGCCTATGTTTCGCCTCTTATGATTTATATATAAAACGAAATAATCATATAAGTGAGGTTGGATGCTGTTTCAAGTCCACTAATATGATCTCACAGCCACTCTGCAACATTAATTATTTTCTTACTCGAATCACACACAATTTACACTTAGCATAAACACCAATTATGGATTCAATTTTTTTTATGCATATAAAATGGTGTATTTTAGGCCCAAATAAGGAAAAATAGGCTCAAAATTTGATGGGAGTAAGGGTTTGTGTTAGATAAAAAGATAAAAAAAACAATGTGTAGAGTTGAAACAATGAAGTATTTTCAATTTTTATATCGTTTAAAACGTTGTGCTCTACTCGTCTTATTGGAAGGGGGTGGCCAAAAAAAAAACTTATCTTCTTTTCGTCACAGACTTCACTGAACTACCGAAGCATTGCTCCTTTTTTGTTTCGACGATAAAGGAGAGTGGTGCTCCTACTCGTCTACCTAATTAGCTAAATGATTGAATATACTTTTATATATCAAACCAAATGGGAAAGGACTTGTGTCGAATTCAACGAATATGTTTGGAAGTAGTTTCATTTAGTTTACACCGTTAATTCAATTACATATGATAGAGATTAACGACTTTGCTGTTTAATTGAGGAAAAAAGGTATATTTTGTTACACAGTCGTGCAACGTTTCCCTTCTAACCATGTATTTGACTGGATCATTTAATGCCATTTATTCAGTTTTGATTTCTCCTACTTTCATTTTAAGGCTTCAAGGACTCCTTATTGAGCTCATAAAAGATAAAACAAGAGATAAATCGACTATTTTTAATGATAAATACTGAAAATGCATACTTTGTTAGGTCGTTATGTGAAGATCAGTCCCACATTACCAAAAAGTCCAGCTAAAAACGCATATTGAACAAGAACAAAACATAACCAGAAAATTTGGGTTGAAAAAGGAACAGAGGGAAGTTTTGAAAGTTCAAATTTGATTGGGAAACAGTACAGATCTTGGAAAATTAGGAGTAATTGCTCAAGGCCTACATGATTAATGCCTGACAACGATTTATGATTCAACAGATGCACTGTGTTATATGCACTTTGTGATAAATATAGTGTCCTCCATATCTTTATGATTTGTGGACCCTTTTTTTTACTTTTATTTTCATTGCCAACTCTTTAATTTATCCTACTCTAGAGACTTCACTTTAATTTATAACTATTTCCAATTAGATTTTGTCTGAGTCCCGGTATTCCGATCTACTGTATTGAGACTAATTCGGTTCGAGAAGGAGTTCTGGGTGGTTAGGTTCTATTTCTCTCTCAAGCGACGTTGTGGGAATCAAACTGCAATTCGTCCTATCAAGTTTAACCCCAATCACCACACTTAGTATTTCCAATTGGATTTTGATGTCTTTCCTTGTAAATTACAGTATTACTATTTAAAGTAAATAAAAAGGTTTGATTTATGTGTTAAAATCAATTTGTATATATTGACAAAAAAAAATTATTAAACTGCTTTTTACTATATACTATTTGGAACTATTAGACCAACAGTTTGATATATAAACAAATATTCAATTATAAATGTCTTTGCTAACAAAAAATTACAACTACATGACCAAGTTTGGCTAGTATAACGTATTAATATATTATAATTTTCAAAAACATGAATTATCTTAATTTTTTATATTTAATTCGTGAAAAAAATCTACATATGTTTTTTACTATTCAATCTATCAAAATGCTTTTCATTATAAAACGAGATACCATTTATAATTTATAATAGGTTATATTTTACCGTTGGCTATCGAGAAAGAGATGACAAAAGTGCATAATATCAATTATAAGATAAATCTTAGAAATTTATTTTTCTTTTTTTGAAAGAATAAGAGGAGCACCATATATTATTCAACATAAATAACTCACTAACAATCAAATGCAAATTACACGACAATTTTAATGTAGAAAACTCATTCAATATAAATGATAAAACCCACGTGACCTCTTTCTATCCAAATAAAAAGCTCCACTATAATTTAAAAATGTCTACAACAACGACAAAAAAGTCACAGACTGTAACTAATAAAAAGTTATAAAGTAAATCAAATATCTCAAACACAAGTACAACTCCAAATAACACAAGAGAATATAAGAGTATAGAGAACAAATAGGGGCTACGAATTTGCAACAAATGATGACCTTTCTAGCCTCCACACACGATCTACACAGTTCAGAATTAATTTTGAGATATCCCAAAACTACTAACCAAAATTAAGCCAAATTCAACAATGAAAATCCTTCCGAATGTTAAAGTTTATCAAACACATGAAAGCTGAACACCAATCGAAATAGCTATATTATCTAAGCTAGAACTCAAGATTCAACCGTTAATATTCAATCTCCACCGTTCAGATTTTAGAAGACAAAGAGATGAACATTTCACCAAAAATCAGCACAACCGGACAATAAATGATCCCTCAAAAGCTAACTAGAAGAAGCGTGCTATTTTTTGTGCAAAATTTCTTCTTTTGAAAACACAACACTCTTACACTCTTCTCTCTATATGTGGTTGTTGTAAAAGACATGAGTAAAAGTCATAATGATATAAAATGGCACATTTTAAAACATTAATGTCAAAGAGTCATGTAAAATTTGTTCCTCATCTAAAATAATATTTTTTATCATTTAATTCTCTAAAATGATATTTTTAATTTAACACTTATTAAAATTAGCAATTATTTTTTATTAACAAATATGAGTTTTTTTTAGATTCTGTAACTGATTTAAAAATTAAAAAGGCAATTATTTATGGTCGTTATAATCAGTTTAAATTTTAATTTAGCATCTGTTTAAAAATTTGCACTAAATCTCCTTGATTATAGAAATAGTGGAACATTTATTTATCCTTAAAAGCATATTCAATGTTTATTTCTGAATGAACTTCAAATTTTAAAAATATAGACATGTGGTGATATTTGTTGGATGAATTTTCCAATGAAATTTCTTCATTTTTCCAAAAGTGATATGTGTCCTGATGAGTCCTACACGATATTTGTTGTATATTCTTTTGTTTATTCCATATATCTTAAGAGATATTATTCAATTATTTCATCTTCTTTAGAGTTTTCTTTCGCATAATTGGTTTGATTTTTTTTCAATGTTTTCTGTGTGCTTCTTTTTTCTTGAAATTGAGCCTATTTGTATCTAGGATTGTGTTTTCAAGATTGATAATTTTGTTCTTCTGTTGATGAATCAAATATGTTTAAACATGAGTCTAATTGTTTCCATGAATTTTTCATGATGCGTCTATTTGTATCCAAAGTTGATTTCCTTAATATTTAATTTTTTTTGTTTCATTTTGGTACATTCTTTTCTTGCTTAGATATGATTTTTTTGGAAAGATTTTTTAATTTTTTTTCCATGAGTTTATTTGTGCGTATTAGTTTGTTTGATTTTCTTTTAAATTTTTTGTAATAGTTTTTATGTTTTATCCTTATCGAATATGAGTTTGTTTATATCTCAGATTGTGATTTGTAAAGATTGATTTTTTTGGTTCTTAAATCACGCGTGTTTGACATAAGTTTGTCTATATTCAACGCCTGTTGCAGGAGTTTCTCAATGTAGAGTCTGCACTGTCCAAAAACAATGCGTCCAGATATGTTTTGTGCAAGATCTGTAATATATTTTATTAATTCTTCTATGTAACTAAAGTGAACAAAAATAAAATTTACACAGATTGCGAAGAAAATTAAATATATATTTTTGTCAATATGTGTCCAATGCACATTTTTGCAAAAAAATTATTTTTTTTTTGAAATATTATAACCGTTTGAGAAGAATACATTGTACATAAAATTTCTATATTTGTTCATATCATAATGAGTTTTCATGTGTCTCTATGTTTTATGTAGTAAACTTTCTGCATTGTAAAATATTTATATTTTTTATTTAAATAAAACATATTTATTCATAAATTTTTGTAGATATGTATTTATTTTAAATAAATAAAAAATTAAAAATGAAACATATTTGTTTATCTTTTATTGTTAGGCTCATCTAATTATAGTATTTTAGTATTGTAAATTGTTATTTAGTTTATAGATGTAATGTAAAAACACACTTTTTTTTATTTTTCTAATGTTTAATGTTTATATTGTTGTTGCGTCTGATGCAATTCTAACTTGGATACAAATGATGATCTTTGTTATTCTTTTCTTTGTTGTTTCTTGTCTTTTGCAATGTTATGTAGTTCTTGTGTTTAGAGAATTTGTTTTTTTGAATGGTCTTCTTCGATTTTTGAAATGAGAGTGCAAAGTTTGTTTTGTGTTTCAAATGAGAATTAGTTAGCTTTTTTTTTAAAATCTATATATATATATAAAAGCTGGTGTTTTGACACAAGAAATTGACATTTGTCTCTTCTATTCTCTGACATGTGTCTTCTTTTCTCTTTAATATGTGGAATCTGCATTAACAAACGTTTTCCCGTATTTGACCTTTTCTTTTCCTTACATTTATTTGTCAAATACGTTGCATGCTAGCTTTTTGAGAGCCTCCAATAGCTCCTGCAATCAAACTTGACATTCTCTTTATTTTCAGTCGGTAACGTATTCACACCTGAGAGAAAAACCATGTGTTCTCCAGCTTCCTTTTTTTCCTTACATTTCAGATTTGATTTTTTAGTCGCTTTCATCTAACTTGTACTAACCACTTCTTGTAATTTATCTTGTGAAAATAATTTGTGTCTTTTGTTGAGTGCAAAAGTACTGTGGGTGAGTGCAAGTGCCAATTGAATGTGAGCTTCTCAATATTCTTAATTTCTCTGAATTTTAGAATTGCAGGAAATTCATATTGTCAGTTTATTTTTTTCTTTTTCTTCTTGCATAGATGAATTATACCAGGTTTTTTAATTGCAAATTTTGAGTAGAATGTAAGTGGTTTCCTCTATATGTTCATTTTGTATGTTAAGAATATTTATTGTATGATTGTCCGATTATATCACCTATTTTAACTTAAATTAATTGTGAGGTGTGTGTAAATTGTTTAAAACCTTTTTATAACCAAGG
>CANYCX010368029.1:0-14186 GCA_948193385.1 Breynia disticha f. nivosa | reverse complement strand
TACAAAGTCTCAATCTCCTATAGGGTTGGTAATTGTCAACAGAATATGAGAAACATCTTGGATGCATCAAAGTCTCATGCAATTTCTTTCTTTACTTAGAGAGAGGGTAAACAATGAACAACTTTTTGACGACAAAAATAGAATGAAGAGCAACAATCTACCTAAGTAATAGATAAAAATAATCACATAAAATATGCTCGTAGAATCTTTAAGAAGCCTTCTTGAGGGCAAATCAAATCTTATCTTACATCACTATTTTGAGAACCATAGGAACTGTTGATGAATGAGACCGAGAAGAGTTTTCTCAGTCAAATCTATCAAACTTAGATTTGGGAAGAATATGAGATCTCTCATTTTTTATGATCAGAACATTCACCATTAGGCGAAGAGCCAATCGTATTGTTTTTCTCATAAGAGACCTTCTTAGAACCTTTTTCATCATTCTTACGCTTCAAAGAATACTCTTTTAGATTTAAAGCTTATTGAAAAAATGATTTTCTTTCAGAAAACATGCTAAAAATAAAAACAAAAGATGGGTAACAGAATAATACTATCATCACGAAGAAAATTGATGTATCACACCACACAAAGAGAATAGCATGTCGTCCACGATATAAGAATATTATGGCCCAACAAAGAAGAAAACAGATCTTGATGAAGAAAATCGATATGAGAATATATGGGCATCGCAAAGAAGTAAACTCATCTTGATGAAGAAAAACGATGTAAGAACATCAAGCCACCAGGAAGAAGAAAACACATCTTGATGAAGAAAATCGATATAAGAATATCGAGCCACCACAAAGAAGAAAACACGTCTTAATGAAGAACGAGCCACCACAAAGAAGAAAACATATATTGATAAAGAAAACCAATACAAGAATATTGTGTTATTGAAGAAAATTGCAACCACCATTGTGGAAGAAATTGAAGAAGAAAATTAGAACCACCATGATGGAAGGAAATTGATGAAGAATATAACATCACCATCATGAAACCAACTATTCATATCTCCACTACAACAAATGAATAACAAACAAGAATACAATAACAAGAATTAACTGAAGAAAAAAGACAAATGAAAATTCTTGATACCTTAAGATCCAAAGTATCACTAAGAACTCCAAAGAAACCAAAAAAGTTTCCAAAATTGAAAAGTAGGATTTAAGAAAAATACATTATAGACATGCCTATATATGTTGACGCATGGTTGCCACAACAATGGGTAATTAATTATCGACCACATGTACTAAACAAATGCACAGTCATCATAACAACGCATATTTTATTGAACCACTACGCTTACTTTATCCCCTATCGTGTGCATCCACTCCGAACTGAAATAAAAATACTCGTATATTTTGGAATTCCAAACATAAGAATGAGGGGCTAATGTTATAGGATGTATATTTAAACCACATAAGAAAGTCAAATTATTTTAAAAGCCTAAAATTCAGATACATAAAATATGGTCAGACATTTGCACTTGTTTAAGTCAGTTAGATACTTTTTACTTTTTAGGAGAGAAAAATGGGCACAAGCGGAGTTCAAACCCCAAAGAACCCGTTCAGATAGCAAATGCCTAGCTGGGGATCAACCTCGACACCAGAGTGTCCAGCAGAGCCAAGAAGACAAACTCATGGGGCAGCCTTGCACCATGATACCACCATGAGCAGTAAGAGATTTCCTTTCAGACGTGTAACTACCACGTACGGACTGAAGATTTCTCCCACCAACAAGAGGCAGAATTCGAACCTGCGTCAATAAATATTTTTCACGTCTTATCATTCAAATATTGAATATTGAATTCAAAGTCAAACTCAAAATCAGTAATAACAAAATCACCCTCCTCATTTAAGATACGCTCTAATAGACCATTATTACTCTACCAAAATTATCATTCTCTTCATTTACTAATTTAAGGATAAAAAAATAATTAGCAGATAAAACCCACATCTCCCCTATAAAACCCACATATCTCTAACTTCATTCTTTTTTTTTTTTTGCAGATTTTATTGAAAGAGATAGATTTCAAGAAATATAGTAGGCACATGTACGTTGGCTTCGATTTTCTATAAATGTAGTCGACGAACCGAATCGAAAGGAAACCAAACCACAGTAGCTGCAGTAAAAGATGGAAAGGAATCCACATTCTAATATCACAATGTGTTAGTGGAGCTACTGCTGTTGCTGTTGGTTGGCCATGAAACCCGACTGATCTGTATTCTTCATGAACTAACAATGAACAAAGAAACAGAAAAAAAAAAACCCGTCTGTAAACCTATAATATATTTCTTGATGGGAAAATTCCCTCAAGCCATAACTCAAACTCCAACAGAAATGGAGTTGGCCAATCCAACGCGACACAACTGCCATAAAAAAACCTGCAGGTGTTGTATAATAGCAATATAACATCACGCGAAAACCTATGAGCAATATCACCTGTCCTCTTCATGGAGATCTCCATGTAAATTGGTCATAAAAGTTATTGGCTCCAAGTCCATTAAGTAGCCGATTAGACAGTTCCTGCTGTTGATGACTCATGCCAGCACCTGGATGCAGCATTGACCTGCCAATTCGCCCTGTCAAACTTTCTAAATTATTTTCCATGGCGGCCATAACTCCAGCAGCATTGTCAGTGAGGCAATTCCTTCCCCCAACTTTTCCCGAATTGTCAATTACATTCCCATTGCTCCCCACGGAATTGCCATTAGCAAGGATATTTCTACTAGATTGCTGCACGCTATTTATACTCTTTATATTACTAATCCGGGAATCCACCCCAACCATGCTATCGGCTCTAGTAAACTGCGAAGTGGTCATTATTTCATGCATGATTTTCTCCACAGAACTCTGTGATTCATTTGGACCTTGTTCATTTGATTGAGACGGATTTCTCATCGACATTTGCACTGAAGAATTTGTTGAACTGACGTTGTTTATAGTTGCTGCTGCTGCGTAAGAGCCTTGATTTAGATTATTGGATGAAGATGGTGTTGGAGAGGAGAACGGAGAAGTACTCGGTTGAGATGGAGGCAAATTGCTCGAAGACCCCGCAGATGGGATCTGTACCGGCGTCCCAGTATATGGACCACTGAGATTATTCATCTGGTTATCAATCTGTGAATTCATGGAACTCTGGTGCATGAGCCCAGCACCAGTAGCAGGCGAAGTAGTAATAGCAATGGGTAAGGTACCATTAGAGTTACTCGTACTTGGAACAGCATTGCTCGCAGAAGGATTGACAGCACCTACATGTGCAGAATTATGATCATTATTTTGGGCCTGTCCATCAGATTGCTGCCTTTCAGGTTGTTCAACTTGATCTTTTATCTCCGACCTTTTCTTACTCTGGAATTGAGCTAAACTCTCTGGAGGGGGAGCAAACAACTAGTTAAGGGAATAGCAAGGACTGTCAAATCAGAACAAGGCAATTAAAACTCCAATGTGTTTGGGTATCAACAAAAAAGAATGATACAATTTTCCAACATCTTTAATCAGCCAACCATTTATCAAAGCTTTTATTTCGAAAGTACATCAAAATTTCCCAACTAAAAATCCTGAAGAAGGTTATATATAAGTAAAATCAGAAAAGGCCTAATCTTACCCATCGGTCCTTTTCCAGTCTGTCGGCTAAAATCAATCAAATCCTTCATACTGTTAACCACCTCTGATATCTGCAGTAGTACAATAAATGCAAAAAGTAGAATTTCGGTTACACCAATTATATCATCTTCACTTTTATAATATAAGAGACAAGAGATGCATGATTTTAAACATTTTTAATGCTCAATTTTATTACGAGCAGCACAAAGCTAAGGGAAGCGGTGCCTAGAGCCCTAGACTTTAGACAACTGGCACAATAACAGACAATGGAGCAAGTTACTCCAGCCTCCAAGTTCACACAGCAGTTCTAACTCTAAGGGGCAGTTCATGCAATCGCATTAGATGGGAATGTGAATGGGCTTTGCTAGCCCGGCTAGACACTTTGGGACTTTGGGTACACTGTGAATGACAGATTTTATCCATGCTTGCTTCTAGTCCTAAGACTGCAGCTCCATAAAAGCAGAATAGGTGGGTCCTGAATTTGATACTGTACATTCATAATTAGTAATCCTTCTCATTTCCATTTGTCCGTATATATACTACCCGCACACCCGATGCTTCTGTTTTCCATACATGCAGTTATTATCTGCATTTATGTGCAGTGTTTTCTACATGTGCACTAGCGTGCCTTTGTAAATATGGTGCCATCCAAGGCTTGACTTCATGTAGTCAGAAAAATTCTCATGCGAACCAATTTCAATTCAATTAATATAATAAAGCAGATCTGCACCTGCAAAGGATAAATACCTGGAGACACCGAATATATCTCTTGGAGTATCCTAATTCATTAACTAACGGTACTTCCAAGGCCTTTGCTAATTGACGAGCAGATGCAAGAAACCTTGAAAAACAGGACATAAATTCCAGTGAATCAAATATGCTTATGGAAATATAAATTCCACTCTTGGACAAATGATCATACTACTTAAAAATAAACATAGAAAAGAACAGCGATAAAGAAATATCATATGCTAGTAAAGAAGTTAAACAATGAACTTTGTTTTGATAGATTTTCTTAGGACATAGCAGAAACTAAACATGAATCGAAACATAGCTGAGACAAGTATGCATGCAGTTCCTAACGGTTACTCAACATATGCTATCAGCAATGTGAAGAAGACAACATAAACACATTATTGTCTTGTAAGCATTTACAGTATATTGAATGCTAGATTTTATAACTCATCATGACTTCATCACAGAAAACAATAGCTGAGTGCCTAGAAGAGAAAAATACAGATGAGCAAAATGGTATTTATTCTCTCGAATGACTTGAGTGCTTCCCATCTTTTATGTAGAGTGGCATTAAATTAAAAAGAAGCCATCTAGAACTGACCAGCCTCAAAGAATAATCAATCTTAAAGCTGGCCTACAATCGCCTCACTCTGTAGAACTGTCTTGAAATATTAACAATACAACAGAACCAAAGATCTGTGAACATGTGAAATACAGAGAAGGGGAACTCGTGTTATGCCAACTAGCAGCAAAATTTTTTGTCATCATGAAATAATGGAAGTTATAATACACGCGCAAAGAGAAAAATTAACAATAACTATAAAAAAAATGAAGAAAGTAACTCACATATTACAGTTACTTTCCAAATTAGTTTTCTGCGAGTTAGCCGATGAACTTTGGGCAGAAGCTTGGTATTTCTGTGCTGCAGCTCCTAGTTGACTTACCTTGAAAAGTTATAAAACTAAAACATGAAAATTTTTCAATACTTAAAAAAGAAAAATCAACTCCGAATTTCCATCATTTTGAATGAAAAGTTTATTCTATGAGCGAAGTTATTGTATTGAAAAGCAGCAAAATGCTTTAAACAACCAACAAAAGAGAAAATATAATGTATTGGCATTGCTATTTAAGAGAACATTTAGAGCATAATCTTTTACCATAGCGTGGAGCTTCATAACAAAATATTCTTAACAAAGTCTACCACAAAAGGAAAATTATAATAGCTGACCTGAGGTATTATCAACCTTCGCGGAATAACCTCCTCGTGATGCTTCGCACAGAACTCCCAAGAGCAGATCTAGAGAACATGAAACAGCCAAGACATTAAGAATGCAAAAACTGTTGGTTTAAACTTTCTTTATTTCTGGGAGAAATTGTTTAACTCTCATGAGCTATACCTTCAGATCCGAGGAGAAAATAATACGAAGTTGACCGTCACGTACTACACGAAGGTGCTCAAACACACTTTCTTGTATTGCTTTTGCATAATCTAGCACGATCTGACCATTTGCATTCTGATATTCGCGAGGCATATCAACATAAAGAAGCTCCTCCAAAGTGCCGCTGTCATACTTGATTTTGAAGAGCCTTGGTAGAACTTCAAAAGTTGTTTCTGAAAAGAATTTGAGATTCCACACATAAAAATTGTTGTTCAGTGTTTAAATATTATCCTTCAAGATAAAAAGGCAACTGTAAAATGGCACATTTCTCACAAATCTTGCCACAAGTTATCTAAATGTTCTTCGAAATTTTTTGTTATGGACTATATCTATTATAAGAGAAGAATGAAGAAGAAGACTCTACAGAACATTTACTATTTTGTAGTCCTATTTCTCGGCTTTCCATTTGGGATTCTATTATTTAAAATATATTGCTTAGAATTCTATTTTGTCTTAAACACATGAAACACATGATTCAATAACAGCAACAAGCAAAGGTGTAAACAAGCCACATACCAAAACCACGACCAGGTTTGCGATTGCATATCTCACACTGCCAAAGATCCTGCATATACCAACCATTACATTTATATTAAGCATGACACATAATGGATAAAGTAAAGTTAACAAAACAGAGGTACGCTAAAATCATCTTAAGAGTTTATTAACTGTACATGCAAAATTGAGAGAAGAAATCCAAAGAACAAGAAATGATTCCTTATGAAGCCAGAACAAAATCAAACTAAAAAAGTGCGGCCTACAAATTGTTCCTAAAATTGTGCTAGATGAAGATTTCATAGGAGCTTCATAATTTCAAGGCTTATATCAACGGCAAAACACTACAAGTTCTAGCAAAACTGTTCAAAATGATACAAATGAGAACCCATACGTCTGTTTTCTAAGTAGAGTAACATTACATAATAAACTATCAAAGAACAAAAAACTGATACAAAAAAATAGCTCTAAAGCCGCGGTTCGCATTTAATTACAAGCTATTTTACAAAAGCCAAAATTCATCATAACACAACAAACAACATAAGCCAATCCATAAGAACTAGGTTCCAACAAAAAGGTTTCATCAAAGATATCTATTCCAATTTCAAACTTCCCAGCAAAATTACCAATCTAAGAGTCAACAGGAACCATGTTATTATAAATGCAGACCTGTGGGAAAACACCAATAGTTTGGCGGGTATTTCCATACAAAGAAACGCACCATCTCTTCCTTGCGCTAGGAGAAAAAAATTCAGCTACAAATTTCCGCCAAAACTCAATGTTGTTATCCTGCATTAAGATCCATCATCCCCAAATATATTAGGGTGAAGCTAAAAATTAGAAGAGTCAATATCTCCAAGTAGAGAGAGGGAGAGAGAGAGAGAGAGAGAGATCTTACATTAGGTCTATGATGCTGTTGGTACATGTATTGAGTCAAACGTCGAGCACAAGTTCCAGGCTCATAGACCTGTCTCACTGGAGATCTAATTGGAACATTCTGCTGCTGAAACTGCTGATGTAGTGGAGATTGCTGATGAGGAAGTACCCTCAACAGTTGTTGTTGTTGCTGTTGTTGTAAATGTAAGATCCTCTGCTGTTGTATATAATTCAGTGCAACTGCAGCTTGAGAAGACTGCCTAGACATGTGCAACAGTTGTTGCCGCTGATTCTGGAGAATAGCAGCTTGATCAGAAACTTGGTTTTCCAACTTAACCGGTCCCAAGCTTCTGTTCATTTGGTTCTGTTGTGGCTCTGGCTTCACAGGAGCAAGATTCTGCAAAGCCGGCAACTTCTGTGGCAGATCAATGTTATCATTCATCCCTTGTGATTCCAACTTTACAGGAGCCAAGGCTCCTAATCCACCTCGAAGGGATTGGAAATGCTGTTGTTGCTGCTGCATATGATTTTGAGAAACTGATAAGTGTTGTGTCAGTTGCTGACCATGTTGGAACTTTTGTGGCTCAAACTGTGACAGTTGAGATTGTTGTTGATCTGACAATGAAGAGCTTCCTGAAGGAAGTTGAATTTGGTTATTAAAAGCTTGCCCAGATGAGGTAGAATTCACTGAATTAGCATGTTTTAATGATGAAGTAAAACCAACATCATTTGCTACAACAGACATTGGATTGGACTCAGCCATGGTATCAACACGTCCTGTTTGAAAACGACTCAAGCCAGAGAGACTGATAGCCGAAGATTCATTTTCAAAGTTATGATTAAGAAGAGAGGAAACATTGGCAGAACTTTCAAGCAAATTCACGTTATACTGTGACCTTGGGGAGAGAAGTGACGAGAAAGTTCCTTGAGGAGGCATAGAAGCTCCCTGTGAACCCAATAGACCAGAGTTGACGCGCAGAGGAGCATGAGAAGCAGAATGTGAACCACCGATTGAGTTAGGTTGCCCAGATGACACCATTTCTCCTGAGCTAAAGCCCACATTTGAAAAAAAAAACCCATCAAGATGATCAATTCATAGATAACCCCAATTTTTATGCCAAACATAGAAACACCCCCAGTTTTTTGCATCTTCCCACAGTTAAAAAACCAAATTCTAAACAATCAAGAACATATTGTACAAAGGGTTTAAACAAAAAAGTAAATACGAAAGGAGCTAGCTTTAAAATTTACCCCTTTAGGTATGCAACTTGCAGATTTTACACCTCCTACCCAAAGAATTTTCACGGCTGAACCTAAAATCAACTATTCAACCTGCAAAACTCAAAAAGAAATGAATTTTATGATTAGAACCAGCAACAAAAATAACCCAATTTTTCGCGCAAGAAATGTAACTAAATAACTTACTATAAGCACGGTTAAAAAATAATCACAAAAATGGAAAAATTGACCAAATTACAAAATTGGGAAAACAATGATCACTTTGAAGGAAGGAAATTCCAACTTTTTAAATCCGCCAAGCGAATGCAAACGAAAAAAGAAAATCTAAGCAAAAACCCAAATTTATAAAGCGATAGAATACTGTTTAAAAAGGAGAAGAAAAAAGAAGAGATTTGTTCGATTAAAGCAAGCTGCTTCTTGAATTTGCAGAGGAGCCAAACAAAGAAACAGAAGGAAAAAAAAACATACATGTACATGCACTAGCGTTCAAGAGAGCGAGAGAGAGTGAGAGACACAAGAGAGTCCTCGAAAGAACGAGTACTGGTTGGGAGTGAGACTCTGTTTGTAGGAAGAATCTGAGTTGATGATACACTTCTTCTGTTATTTTACTTCTTGAATCTGCGTTGATTTTTTTTTTTTAATATTTACGCAATCTATTATCTGTCTATCTATTATATTTATTTATCCATGTATATCTATTATACTACTATTATACATAAAAGAATTTTAAAACAATAAAAGGTCAACTAAAAGATAGTAAACGGTCTACATAAAAAGAATTAGACATAACTAGCAATAGTATCCGCATGATATAGCAGAGTGTTGTATATTATGTTAATAACAGTTTTAAAATATTAAACAAATTATATTATGTTAAACTATATAAAATAAAATTATTTATGTTAGAATAATTAATAAATAAGTAAACATTACATGAAAAAATAATTTTTACAAATGTTTGAGGATATTATACAATAAATAATGATAAAAAAATAAAATTTGAGAATGAAAAGATGAGTTGACAAGTAAGAATTGAACACTACATAAAAAGAAAATATAATATATGAAGTTGAATTTCGATAATTAACAAAGATTCTCACCTACGTCTTTGAAATTGAAGTTCAGTTTCTCTAGCTCTACTTATAAACCCACATCTTCTAATTCCTCTCTTCCAAAATATTTTTCATTATCATCAATCAAGCTGCCAAAACACTTTAATAATGACATAATACAATAAAAAAACTAAATTTATCGCAGATTAGTAAGTGTATAAAAAATAGTCAGAAATCTGTCATCAAGCTACAATAACAAACTCACCACTGGCACTTACAACTTTAGTTTTGCAACTTAATGGATTGTAAGATGAATTGATAGAATCGGTGATGTTGGCTTTGTATTGGATATATATACACCAATATTGATAACATGATTTAAAATAGAATAGGATTTAGAGTTTAATTTTGAATCTAAATTTTAAATAAATTCTAACACAGTTATGCTTATGTTTTCGAGCATTATTAAAAATGTACAAATATAGAATTTTGAGTTTAATTTTGAATTTAAATTTTAAATGAATTATAGTATATTTGGGACTGTGTTTTAGTACAATCAAAATTGTATAGATATAGGATTTTGTGTTTAATTTTGAATTTAAATTTTAAATAAATTCTAATACATTAATAATTATGTGTTTAAGTACAATTAAAATTGTGCAAATATAAGATTTAGAGTTTAAATTTAAATTTAAATTTTAAATAAATTTTAATACAGTTAGAACTATGTGTTCTAGTACAATTAAAATTATGCAGATAAAATATTATTATGCACAATTTTAATTGTGTCAATAATAATAATAATAATAATAATATTTACTATTATTATTATTATTATTATTATTATTATTATTATTATTATATACAATAATTATTATAAGAAATAGTATATTACGATCCACAAAAATATTAGAAATTAATATATTTTAAATTTTTTAAATATATATTTTTTTCACATTTTATCTCCATCAATAATATGTTATTTGTAAACTCATAAAAAATTCACTATTCATAATAACATAATGTAAAAAAACAGAATAATTACAATATCACTTTAATGAGCTCTTCACCTAAATTACTAAACCAGAATAATATCACTTCAATAAAGTTCAATTGATAAAAATAATAAAGAAAATAAATTAATACATCATTCTAAAAAGGTGATTAAAACTTTAGAAATGAAAAAAATTGTGGAATGTCTAATTTCTTATATTGAATACTTTAACAGTGCAAAACAAAGTCAGAGAAGTCATAATAAAATGAAAGGATTATAAAGCGACAACCTAAATTTGCTCAATAAATATTAAAAGTTAATGATCAAGCAATAATTTACACACCGACTTTGATATTGTAAAATCTTACACGAGGCTCTTGAATGACATACAAAAAATAATGCTCTAAATTCTTATTAATGAATCTAACTTCCTGCAAATTTACAATCGAGAAATGTATGAATGTCATTGTGGATATATTCTTTACTTTAGGGAAAAAAATAATATCATGTCATCTAAAGTAAACTTTGTGGTATAGAAGTCTTTCACATGCATTTTTTTATATTCATTCCCTTGAGTGGAGTTTTTGACATTGAATTAACAGAGACGAGCAATCGACTTTTATATTTCAGATTTTCAATTTGGTCTGTGTGCATTGGTCAAAATCGGTTATGGAGCAATGATGACTCCTTATGTTGATGCCTCATTTGTCAAAGTTTTGTATTTATGTAAATGTCTTGTGGATTTGTAGTGTTATGTTGGATATACGTAAAAACATGAGATTTAATCTATTTTGATATTCTTGGTAGACTCAAGGAGAAGATATGGCTAGCAGAGTTTATCTATGCAATTAATAATTTGAATTCGAACTTATTGTAATATCTTTCGTAAATATAAATATCGATAGATTAACTTTTTGTTGAATATATATACATCAATATTGACAATGTGATATAGTTATAGAATAAGATTTAGAGTTTAATTTTGAATTTAAATTTAAAATGAATTCTAGTATAGTCAAAACTATATATTCTAGCACAATTAAATTGTACAAAATAACATCTTAATTGTTATTTTGCACAATTTTAATTGTACTAGAACACATTATATATATATATATATATATCGCGGAAAATGATACCCCTCCTATAATGGTATCAGAGCAATAGTAAAAGATTTTTGGGATGAAGTCAAAAGGCTAGAGCAAGTCCAGTTGTTGAGGTAGGTCTATGTGCATAAATCCTCTTTATTTTGCTGGAAACTCCTCTAGATGAGATGGTCTATCAAAAAGAATTTATTAAAACTTCGATATTTGTTATAGATTGGTAAAAAAATTGGTTCATATTAATTATAATTCTAGTTTATTAATTTTTGGTTCAAGTTTATAATAAACAGGGATAACAAGAACTATATTAAAGAAACCAAAGAATAGGAAGCCTTCTCATCATTGTCTTCTCCAACACATCTTTTATAATCTGCTTCAATGTTACTAATTGCAATTTTCTCTGCTCTGCATCTTCTTTGGTTCAAGGTATTTATGTCATCTTATCCATTAGTCTCTTTAAATAATTACTTTGTTATTTTAAGCCAATTAAATTCTAAATTAGATAAATTAGAAAAAGAAAAAGTAGCATTGAATATTTGATAAATCATTATACAGAATTAAAAAATCTATATTATCGCGCCCAAATTAATCTCCTAATAAATCTTAAATATTTTGAAATGATTGGAAACTGTGCATATATTTTTTTTATTTAAATGCTGCTCACTAGACATGCACAAATGGTTTTTAAAATACAAAACAATATCTAACCACTTTTGCAAATCATTTATAATTTCAAATCATTTCTTCCAAAAATGCTCCTCCGACCTTGCTCGTGGGAATCCTCCTAGACCTACACAACATTCAATAACATACAAAGGTGAGTATATAAAAATACTCAGTAAGTGACAACCCTAGTGTTGTCAAGACGAAGTGCAGGGGAATCTTCGGCCAACACGGGCGTGCTCGTGGAACACGATGTCGGGTTCGCGCCTTAATTCCCTAATGGCTCATCGTTGCCATGTCACATGCAGTTTCCTCATTTCCAAAGCACAACCAAATAGGGTATCTTTACCTCTACACATATTCGGTGTATTTCATTAGCCATTTGCATCGTGTCTTATGCATATTTCAAAATTCTCATACCCCGCTCATTTGAAATTTCACACATTTTCTTAGGTGGGAACATTTTGGGTAACGGTTTACCCAAACTGTTTTCAAAACTATTTGGTCGTTCTCGACTCCCCCTGGAACTGGAATGGTTTGTGAAATAGTTTGCGGAAATTGTTTCCAAACCCGTTTGCTCCTCAGAAAAGTTTCCTTAAATGGGAACGGTTTTTCGAACGGTTTATGTAAACCGTTTCAGAATCCGTTCTGACCTTCATAAGTCAAAACTAGAAGTGGAACGGTTAGGCAAATGGTTTTCCAAACCCGTTCTGACCTATTTCCAACAGTTCACAGCACACATACACAACATTTGTAACATCCCGGGAATTTTTCGTTGTAAAATTGTGAAAAATAAATGTTTAAACATCAATATATAAAGGTTGATTGAAGGTTGATAGGAAATAACCAAAGAAAAACGGGGGAAATGCTGAAATTGGCCAAGTACACCCGGTGGACAGCCAAGAACGCGTCCTCGTGCCGACCACGCGTACTTAACATGCCACCACGTGTAGTGTGCTGTTTGCTTGAAAAATGTATAAACTAAACAATCGAGAAAGCGAGAGAAACTTACATTTACTAAACTTCATTTCCATAACCAAATTGAGAAAGAGAGCTGGGAAAAGTGAAGTTTTGATCAGAGGAAGAGGTTTGGGGATTTATTTTGCCATCAATCATCCAAAGTTCATAAGGTAAGTAAGGTTAGGTTTACTTAAGGTTGATGTTAAGGCTTATGGTTTGAGGTTGCTGAATGATATAGCTGTTAATGAATGTTTTGATTGTTGGAAATAATGAAATGAAGTGTAAGAAACTTGAATTGATTGTATGTATGTGTTAGGGAGGATTTGAGGAAGAAAAGTTTATGGAAAAGAGTGAAAACCTAGGATTTAATTAAGGTTTACAAAGTGTTGATGTTGGAAATACGAATCTTATTGAATTCTTTTGTTTGAATGGACATTGATGTTGGAATCATATGTTAGTGAATGATTAGCACTTAAATGACATTATGGAAAGTGATTTTGATAAGGTAATCATTAAGTGGTTGGAACTTGATAAGTGTAATTCATAAGGAAATGGTGAAAAATAGTAGACTTAAAGTAGATAAAGAATGTTTTGATAATGTTAAGTAAAGAATGAATGTGTTAATGGTTAGTTATTGCCTTGTATGTTTGTGTTAATTGTAACGCCCCAATATTTATACGATAGAAAATAGGAGAAAAAGTTGGAAAATAGCAGAAACTTGGCCTGAAACGGCCAAGGAACAGCCACACAAACCGTTCCATGGCCGTTTGCTGTCCCAGTAAGTTGGGAACGGCCACAAGGCCGTTCCTCATGGCCGTTTGGGTCCTGTCGGGCAGACTTAAATGGGAGACGCGGGATAGGTCGGGGAGAGAGAAAACACAACTCCATTCCATCCAATAACACCTCAAACCGACCCCAAACCCTTCTCCCACCTCCAACCTTCATTCCAAACACGTTTCCCCATTAAAATCGACCAAAACTCGACCTAAATCCGCTGATTTTCCTTCTCCTCGGGTCACCTCCT
>CANYCX010368026.1:0-23768 GCA_948193385.1 Breynia disticha f. nivosa | reverse complement strand
CATAATTTACAGCCACCCATTACACACATTTCACTCCAATCTCACGACACCCTCTACTCAAACAATTCAAAATCATGTCAAAAATCAAAGATTTATTAATTTTTGGAAACCAAAACAGAAAACCCATATACTAAAACCTCTTTAAATTGAAACTAAAAGAAATACCAGAAAAAAAAAGGAATGGAAGTGTAGAGATGATTTGAGAGCTCCTTTAAGTTGAAAGAAGAGTAGACTAGAAGAGAGAAATTGTTGTCGTATTTTTAGCTAACGTGAATGTTTGGAGAAAGTGTTTTTCTATTTTGTGTTAAAGTGAACATTGTAGTGGATGCTACAAATAAGGTAGAGAGTTATTTTTTATCTGTAAAATTGGAGAGTCATTTGGACTCTTCATTCTACATTTAAAGATAAAGAGAGTTATAAAGAGAGCATTAGAGTTAATTTTTTGTCTTAATTTTATATTTTAAAGAAATATTACAATTTAAAGAGTGGGTTGGAGATGCTCTTATATCACATTCAACAAAGATAATTTTGTTGTAGGATAAAGATATGCAAACTTCTAGTATTTTAATGGACAACTAATCTTGTAAGGACTTGTACGCAGAGTATTGGGGCCATTTTGGTGATTTTCAAAATATGGAATTTTGCCGCATTGCCTTTTGAAAAGAACTAGTTGTTGTGGCAGCTCCATGCGGCGGAATATATTACAATTCAATTATTTTTATAAATTTAAATTATATTTTTTTAAAATAATTAAAATATTTAAATATAACAACAAATAAATAATATGTTAAATAAAAAATACTTATTAATATTAAAGATTTTTATAAAAGTATTTATAGATAATATTTTTTTTAAATTAAAGAAAGTTGCATGTTTATTTGAATATAATGTTATTTTAAAATTACCATATGATGAGCTTATCATGATTAATTTTTAAGTTTAAAAACACTTATCCGAAATCAATTAGCGAATAACATCTACTTTTGAATTTAAAATTATTTACCTAAAACCAATTGGTGAATTTTTTTTCATATTATATTTTAAAAATAAATGTTAAATTTTTATTAAATAATAATATCTTATTGTAATTATTTAAAAATTTGTAATAGTAACTCATATTAAATTTTTATTAAAAAATTAATAATAATGTTTGTAAAAAATTACTAATTTTGACTATAACTCCTATAAATATTGTTTATAAAAAAAAATTTAGTTAATGACAGACTGTCTATAAAAAATCTTAAATTTTATAATTTTTTTTAAAAATAATATATATTTTTTAAAATTTAATTATTTATTTTAATATTAGTTAAAAAATAAATAAGAATAATTACATAATTTTTTAATTAGATAAATAAAAAATAAATTTAAAATTGGAGTATAGTCGGTTAAATTAATTCTTTCATCATATTATTCATCTTTATAATTTTCTAAACTTCTTGTTTAATCTCAATAATTATCATATTATTTTAAAAATGTATTACTATATACATAGATGATATAGTTATCACACGTATAATTTATTTTAAATGAAGATTTTAAATTAGTGTTAGATATCAATCACACCTTAAGCCAAATGTCACATTATAAAGACAATGTATTACCATATACATAGATATGATATAGTTATCAATTATGAAATTTAATTTAAATGAAGATTTTAAATTAGTGCCAAGTGTCAATCACACCTTAAGCCAAATATCACATTCTTAAGATCTTCTTCTCCTTTAGTAATATAGACAAGTGTCAATCACACATTAAGCCAAATGTTACATTCTAAAGATCTTCTTCTTATAGAAGATATGAATGGATGGCCGAAAGAACAAAAAAATAATTTCAGTAAAACTGACAATATCAATATCTCATGCATAGACCTTCTTTCTTCTCAAACATCACCTTGTCCTTAGCTTTCTCCAAATCTGCATGAGTAACACGAACAACATATTCCAATATCAGGTCTAACATCTGTTGCGCCCAAAATGCAAAACTCATTTTCGTTTAAATCATATAATTTTGGCAACCATTTTTTTCTTTCAAATCAAATAGGTGGCAAGCAAAGGAAGAGAAAATACAACGTACACTTTTAAAAGTTTGGACCCTTGTTCGGTCACATACAAACATGCTATGAATTTGCGAAAGCTATGGAAAACGAGTTACATTAAACGTTTATAAATCACATATATACTAAGGTTCGTATAGATAAACAAAAATAATAAAATTCCCAAAAAAAGCTAAGGAGCTCGACCTTTTTCCAGTATCGCACCGCTTAGCACCATCGAAAATGTAGTCCCACCGCTAATTACTGATACTCTGCACAGTTATCACAAACACACATGCACATGAGTATATAAATACCCAGTAAGTACACCTACCATGTAACGTCTTGGAAATTTAGGTTAAAATATATGAAAAATATCTTAAAACAGGATCGAATCGGACTGTTTTAGCTAAAATTGTGTAAAACAACAGATAGCATGGGTTGTGATTACATCCTCGTGCTTATGTAGGATGATCAGCATGACATCGTGCTCATCCTGAAAATTCAGCACGCCTTCGTGGTGAATTAATTGCAAAACGAGATCATGCACGATGGAACAGGAACCCGTGCACCCACCGGCGCCGGAGAAAGCACTATTATGGAGGTTTCTATAAACTTTTTCAACGGAGGTGCACCCACCGGTTGGCGTCGAGCGATGGGTGCACCATTGTGAGTCTGTAGGGAAGATGAAGATGACAGTTATAAGAGTTGTAATCTGAGAAGAAGATGAACCAAACGACAGTGGTGAAATGATAAAACAGGATGCAAAAGAGTTGTTGCATAACCTTATTTCTTCTATGTTGCCTCTGATTGGTCAAGAAAAAGGACCAAAACCATAATTTTCAAATGGTAATTATCTGTTCACCTTCATAACATCAAGTTACAATTTCCATGCTATAAATAAATAATTAATGAGAGATTGAACAGTTCCTTCGAAAGATGGGTTTAGTGTGTGAAAGAAGGAAGGAAGGGATGATACTATTGAGTGCGGTTGAGCGTTGTGATTGTGGTGAGGTTATTCTAGAGACTTATAAATATACCTATCTAAACATTTAAAACCTGAACAATTCAAGACGTAAACTTCTTCTTCTATCTTACTTTTTCCAACTTCTTAGAAATCATGTATTTTGAAACTAATAACAATGTCAATTTTGATGCTCAAAGTAGTAAGAATGATAATCATTCTCACATGTTAAATTCTAGCACACAAGAATATTTTATTTTTGATATAGATACTACTAAAAGAGTTAGATTAGCTAGTTTTGATGATGAAATCAGTCTTCACGATTGGTCAAATAAAAAAACCAATCAAATATGAATTCAAAAACATCAAAATTGCCATCAATATTATGTTGATAATTGTTTGGTCCAATTTTTAAGTATAAGCAGGTTTACAAATGATACTAAATCTGTTTTATAGGTTCTCATCACAATTGATTTCACAAAAAAAAATTGCAATATTCCACGGTAAATTGGATATTAATTCTTTGATTAAGAAAAAAAATTTCAGAGATAAAATTATTTATGGGTGTAAGTTAGTTTATAAGAATAAAGATGTTTGTCTTTCTGAAGATATGAATTTATTGTTAAAATTCATTGACCAACATTTTTAAAGTCTAAATGTCCTTCTCAAAGAACTTTTTATCTTAAGAGTTTTTTGAGTCGTTATAAAGGCAATAATTAGAAAAGAAGTAATTGTAAAATTTGAAAAAATCACTTAAGCTTATGGTAGTATTTGTTAAATTTTAAAAATTATTTGAAGTCTCCAATTTCGTGATCAACAGAGCATTCCATTATCATGTCACTGATAACATGTGCTTAGATTATTGGTCCAAGTCTTTGGATTTCAAAAATTACGTCTCAATCTCCATTTTATAATATTTTGACTTGCAAAAATATTTTTCTTAATTGTTTTGTTTATCATAACAATAGAACTGAAGTATTTTGATTTGTGAGAAATATTGATACTCATATTTGTGATAAGTACAATAATCAACATGTACTTTGAGCGTTTAAGTAAACAGTCATTTAACTTGCATATTAAACTGTGTTTGAATCAAATATAATATTTGAATCTAATTTTGTTCATAAATTCAAATTGCTTTACCTTTTTTATTGTGGTTTTTTATAGATTCTAATTATTCATTTTTTTATAAACGAAGATACAACATATAATGCGTTAAACAATTAATAATGAGTATTATAATTTTTCATTGAATTTAATAATATGTTTGAATTAAATTTAGTGTTTTTGACCAAATTTAGGTAAAATTTAGTGTTTTTGACAAAATTTAGTCCAAATTTGGAACAAATTTAGTTTTTTTTTAACAAAATCATTTATGCGCCTCTTTGAAATTTAATATCAAAGAGTCTTTAATAAGATATATTTTTAGACTAAAATAGTTTTCTTTAAACTTATGTATTTATCCCAAAAAGTTATTACATTCTTAAAATATGAAAAAAAATTCATTTAAAAACTGTAACTATTCAAAATATTTATTGCATGATAGTAATATATTTGTTGTACATAAACTAGCAAACTTGAACATATACTTACATATAAAACATTACAAAACTTGGTCATAAACCAACTTGCTCAACCAACTTACATTCTCCAACTTTTTCTTTTCTTGTTTAACAATCTTTTTTCTATCTATCTTAGAAGACATGCATTTTTTAACAAGCAATAAAATCTGTTTTGATGCTCAACGTAGTCAGAGTGATAAATATTCTTATAGGTTTAATTCGCGTACCCACAAATATTTTGTTTCTAATGTAGATACTAATAACAGAGTAAGGTTAAATACTTTTGAAGATAAAATCAGTCTTTATGACTGGTTAAATCATAATACAAATCAAATATGAAATCAAAAATATCAAAATACGGTAATAATTGTTTACTCCAGACTTTAAATATACGTAGACCTACTAATAATAGTAAAGATGTTTTAGAGTCTATGATTAATGCCACAATTGAATTTTACGAAAAAAAATTCGGAAGATTTCATGGTAGATTGAATAATTTGGTTAATGTTTTGTTTAGGATGAAAATTTTTATAGATGAATTTATTTATAAAGGTGTTGATATCGAGGATATGAATTTATTCCCCAAGCTCATTGGCAAACATTTTTTAACAGAAATCCACTAATATATAGAGCATAAACTCGTTAAGCTTAAACTTTTAAACATGAACACTATAACCCAAAAAAATCTTCTTCAACTTACATTTTCCAATTTCTTTAAAATCATGTAATTTCAATCTAAAAACAAATTTCGTTTTGATGCTCAAACTAGTGAGAGTGTTAACCACCTTCATATTTTTAATTCTGGTAGTAATGAATATTTTATTTCTGATATTGATACTACCAATACAATTAGGTTAGGTGCTTTTGATGGTAAAATTAGACTTGATGATTGGTTAACTCAAAACACCAATCAATTAAGGATTCAAAAGCACCAAATTTGGTGTCAGAATTATTTTGCTAATTGTTTGTCAAATTTTTAAAATTTAAATATGCTTGCAAATGATTGTAAAGTAGTTTTACATTCAATTATTAATGCAACAATCGCTTTTCACAAAAATAATTCTGGAATATTTCATGGTGAATTGAATAACCCAGTTTTTTTTCTTAAGAACAAAATTTCAAAAATAAAATTACTTATGATTGTAAGTTAGTTTATATGAATAAAGTTTTTAAATGTTCTAATGATATGAATTTATTGTTAACACTCATTGATCGACATTTTTTTAGCTCATCAAATGTTCTTTCTAAAGAGCTTTTAAGCTTAAGAATTTTTTGATTCGTTATGAAGGCAATAATTGAAAACAAACTCGTTAAGCTTAAATTTTCAAACTTGAACACTATAAACCAAACAATTCTTCTTCAACTTACATTTTTCAATTTCTTTAAAATTATGTATTTCAATTTGACAATAATTTTTGTTTTAATGCTCAAACTAGTGAGAGTGTTAACCACCCTCATAATTTTAATTCTGGTAGTAAAGAATATTTTATTTCTGATATTTATACTACCAATATAATTAGGTTAAGTATTTTTTATGGTGAAATTAGTATTGATGATTAGTTAACTCAATACACTAATCAATTATAGAGTCAAAAGAATCAAAATTGGTTTCAAAATTATGTTGCTAATTGTTTGTCAAATTTTTTAAATTTAAATAGGCTTGCAAATGATTGTAAAGTTGTTTTACATTCAATTATTAATGCAACAAACACTTTTCACGAAAATAATTCTGGAATATTTCATGGTGAATTAAATAATCTAATGAAATTACTTACGATTGTATGTTAGTTTATATGAATAAAGTTGTTAAATGTTCTAATGATATGAATTTATTGTTAACACTCATTGACGAACATTTTTTAGCTCATCAAATGTTCTTTCTAAAGAGCTTTTAAGCTTAAAATTTTTTTTGATTCGTTATGAAGACAATAATTGGACACAAACTCATTAAGCTTAAACTTTCAAACTTGAACACTATAAACCAAAAAATTCTTCTTCAACTTATATTTTCTAATTTCTTTAAAATCATGTATTTTCAATCTAACAATAATTTTAGTTTTGATGCTCAAACTAGTGATAGTGTTAACCACCCTCATATTTTTAATTTTTGTAGTAAAGAATATTTTATTTCTGATATTGATACTACCAATACAATTAGGTTAGGTACTTTTAATGGTGAAATTAGTATTGATAATCGTTAACTCAAAACACCAATCAATTATATAGTTAAAAGCACCAAAATTGGTGTCAGAATTATGTTGCTAATTGTTTGCCAAATTTTTTAAATTTAAATAGGCTTACAAATGATTGTAAAGCAGTTTTACATTTAATTATTAATGCAACAATCACTTTTCACGAAAATAATTCTGGAATATTTCATGGTGAATTGAATAATCTAAATTTTTTTTCTTAAGAAAAAAAATTTCAAAATGAAATTACTTATGATTATAAGTTAGTTTATATGAATAAAGGTGTTAAGTGTTCTAATGATATGAATTTATTGTTAACACTCATTGACCAACATTTTTTTAGCTCATCAAATGTTCTTCCTAAAGAGCTTTTAAGCGTAAGAATTTTTTTAATTCGTTATGAAGGCAATAATTAGAAACAAACTCGTTAAGCTTAAACTTTCAAACTTGAACCCTATAAACAAAAAAATTCTTCTTCAACTTACATTTTTCAATTTCTTTAAAATTATGTATTTTCAATCTGACAATAATTTTTGTTTTGATACTCAAACTAGTGAGAGTGTTAACGACCCTAATAGTTTTAATTCTGATAGTAAAGAATATTTTATTTCTGATATTTATACTACTAATACAATTAGATTAGGTACTTTTGATGGTGAAATTAGTCATGATGATTAGTTAACTCAATACACTAATCAATTATAGAGTCAAAAGAATCAAAATTGGTTTCAGAATTATGTTGCTAATTGTTTGTCAAATTTTTTAAATTTAAATAGGTTTGCAAATGATTGTAAAGTTGTTTTACATTCAATTATTAATGCAACAATTGCTTTTTATGAAAATAATTCTGGAATATTTCATGGTGAATTAAATAATCCAAATTTTTTTTCTTTAGAAAAAAATTTTAAAAAATGAAAATACTTATGATTGTAGGTTAGTTTATATGAATAAAGGTGTTAGTTGTTCTAATTATATGAATTTATTGTTAACACTTATTGATCAACATTTTTTTAGCTCATCAAATGTTCTTCCTAAAGAGCTTTTAAGCTTAAGAATTTTTTTGATTCGTTATGAAGGCAATAATTGGACACAAACTCGTTAAGTTTAAACTTTCAAACTTGAACACTATAAACCAAAAAATTTTTCTTCAACTTACATTTTCCAATTTCTTTAAAATCGTGTATTTTCAATCTAACAATAATTTTTGTTTTGATGCTTAAAGTAGGGATAGTTTTAACCACCCTCATATTTTTAATTTTTGTAGTAAAGAATATTTTATTTCTGATATTGATACTACCAATACAATTAGGTTTGGTACTTTTGATGGTGAAATTAGTTTTGATAATCGTTAACTCAAAACACCAATCAATTATAGAGTCAAAAGCACCAAAATTGGTGTCAGAATTTTGTTGCTAATTGTTTGCCAATTTTTTTAAATTTAAATAATCTTGCAAATGATTATAAAGCTGTTTCACATTCAATTATTAATGCAGCAATCTCTTGTCACGAAAATAATTTTGAAATATTTCATGATGAATTGAATAATGCAGGTTTTGTTTGTTAAAAAAAATTCAGAAATGAAATTACTTTTATTGTAGGTTAGTTTATATAAATAAAGGTGTTAGTCGTTTTAACGATATGTATTTATTATTAACACTCATTAACCAACATTTTTTTAGCAAATCAAATGTTTTTCTTAAATAGCTTTTAAGCTTAAAAATTTTTTTGATTTGTTATGAAGACAATAATTTGACACAAAGTTCGTTAAGCTCATACTTTTAAACTTGAACACTATAACCCAAAAAAAATCTTCTTCAACTTATATTTTCCAATTTCTTTAAAATCATGTATTTTCAATCTAACAACAAATTTCGTTTTGATGCTCAAACTAGTGAGAGTGTTAACCACCCTCATATTTTTAATTCTAGTAGTAAAGAATATTTTATTTCTGATATTGATACTACCAATACAATTAGGTTATGTGCTTTTGATGGTGAAATTAGTCTTGATGATTGGTTAACTCAAAACACCAATCAATTAAGGAATCAAAGCACCAAAATTGGTGTCAGAATTATTTTGCTAATTGTTTGCCAAATTTTTTAAATTTAAATAGGCTTGCAAATGATTGTGAAGCTGTTTTACATTTAATTATTAATGCAACAATCGTTTTTCACGAAAACAAGTCTGGCTAGAATATTTCATTATGAATTGAATAATCCAGTTTTTTTTAGTAAAAAATTTTCAAAAATGAAATTACTTATAATTGTAAGTTAGTTTATATGAATAAAGTTGCTAGTTGTTCTAGTGATATGAATTTATTGTTAACACTCACTGACCAACAATTTTTTAGCTCATCAAATGTTCTTCTTAAAGAGCTTTTAAGCTCAGGAATTTTTTTGATTCGTTATGAATACAATAATTGGACACAAACTTGTTAAGCTTAAACTTTCAAACTTAAACACTATAACCTAAAAAATTATTCTTCAACTTACATTTTCCAATTTCTTTAAAATCATGTATTTTCAATCTAAATTTTTGTTTTTATGTTCTTCTTCAACTCGTTAAGCTTCTTGAAGAGCTTTTGAGCTTAAGAATTTTTTTGATTCGTTATGAATACAATAATTGGATACAAACTCGTTAAGCTTAAATTTTCAAACTTGAACACCATAACCCAAAAAATTATTCTTCAACTTACATTTTCCAATTTCTTTAAAATAATTTATTTTCAATGTAAAAATAATTTTTGTTTTTATGTTCAATCTAGTGAGAGTGTTAACCACCCTCATATTTTTAATTCTGTTAGTAAAGAATATTTTATTTTTGATATTGATACTACCAATACAGTTAAGTTAGCTACTTTTGATGATGAAATTAGTCTTGATGATCGTTAACTCAAAACACCAATCAATTATGGAGTCAAAAACACCAAAATTGGTGTCAGAATTATGTTGCTACTTGTTTGCCAAATTTTTTAAATTTAAATAGACTTGCAAATGATTGTAAAGCTGTTTTACATTCAATTATTAATGCAACAATCGCTTTTCACGAAAATAATTTTGAAATATTCATGATGAATTGAATAATGCAGGTTTTGATTGTTAAAAAAAACTCAGAAATGAAATTACTTTTGATTGTAGGTTAGTTTATATAAATAAAGGTGTTAGTCATTCTAATGATATGAATTTATTGTTAACACTCATTGATCAACATGTTTTTAGCTCATCAAATGTTCTTCCTAAAGAGCTTTTAAGCTTAAGAATTTTTTTTATTTGTTACGGAGACAATAATTGGACACAAAGTTCGTTAAGCTTAAACTTTTAAACTTGAACACTATAAACCAAAAAATTCTTCTTCAACTTACATTTTCTAATTTCTTTAAAATCATGTATTTTCAATCTAACAACAAATTTCGTTTTGATGCTCAAACTAGTGAGAGTGTTAACCACCCTCATATTTTTAATTTTGGTAGTATAAGAATATTTTATTTCTGATATTAATACTGTCAATACAGTTATGTTAGGTACTTTTCATGGTGAAATTAGTATTGATGATTAGATAACTCAAAACACCAATCTATTATGGATTTAAAAGCACCAAAATTAGTGTCAGAATTATGATGCTGATTGTTTGCTAAATTTTTTAAATTTAAATAGGCTTTCAAATGATTGTAAAGTTGTTTTACATTCAATTATTAATGCAACAATCGTTTTTCACTAAAATAATTCTGGAATATTTCATGGTGAATTGAATAAGCCAAATTTTTTTTCTTAAGAAAAAAATTTTCAAAAATAAAATTACTTGTGATTGTAGGTTAGTTTATATGAATAAAGGTGTTAGTTATTTTAATGATATGAATTTATTGTTAACACTCATTGATCAACATTTTTTTAGCTCATCAAATGTTCTTCCTAAAGAGCTTTTAAGCTTAAGAATTTTTTTGATTCGTTATGAAGGCAATAATTGGACACAAACTCATTAAGCTTAAACTTTCAAATTTGAACACTATAAACCAAAAAATTCTTCTTTAACTTACATTTTCCAATTTCTTTAAAATCGTGTATTTTCAATCTAACAATAATTTTAGTTTTGATGCTCAAACAAGTGATAGTGTTAACCACCCTCACATTTTTAATTTTTGTAGTAAAGAATATTTTATTTCTGATATTGATACTACCAATACAATTAGGTTAGGTACTTTTGATGGTGAAATTAGTCTTGATAATCGTTAACTCAAAACACCAATCAATTATAGAGTCAAAAGCACCAAAATTGGTGTCAGAATTATGTTGCTAATTTTTTGCCAAATTTTTTAAATTTAAATAGGCTTACAAATGATTGTAAAGCTGTTTTACATTCAATTATTAATGGAATAATCGCTTGCCACGAAAACAATTTTGAAATATTTTATGATGAATTGAATAATACAGGTTTTGTTTGTTAAAAAAAAATTTAGAAATGAAATTACTTGTGATTATATGTTAGTTTATATAAATAAAGGTGTTAGTCGTTCTAATGATATGAATTTATTGTTAACACTCATTAACCAACATTTTTTTAGCTCATCAAATGTTTTTCCTAAATAGCTTTTAAGCTTAAGAAATTTTTTGATTTGTTAAGAAGACAATAATTGGACACAAAGTTCGTTAAGCTTAAACTTTTAAACTTGAATACTATAACCCAAAAAAATCTTATTCAACTTACATTTTCCAATTTCTTTAAATCTTGTATTTTCAATCTAACAACAAATGTCGTTTTGATGGTCAAACTAGTGAGAGTGTTAACCACCCTCATATTTTTAATTCTGGAAGTAAAGAATATTTTATTTTTACTACTAATACATTTAGGTTAGGTACTTTTGATGGTGAAATTAGTCTTGATTATTGGTTAACTCAAAACACCAATCAATTATGGATTCAAAAACACCAAAATTGGTGTCAGAATTATGTTGCTGATTGTTTGCCAAATTTTTTAAATTTAAATAGGTTTGCAAATGATTGTAAAGTTGTTTTACATTCAATTATTAATGCAACAATCGCTTTTCACGAAAACAAGTCTGGCTAAATTATTTCATGGTGAATTGAATAATCCTGTTTTTTTTAGAAAAAAATTTTCAAAAAAGAAATTACTTGTAATTGTAAGTTAGTTCATATGAATAAAGTTGCTAATTGTACTAGTGATAAATTTATTGTTAACACTCACTAACCAACATTTTTTTAGCTCAACAAATGTTCTTCTTAAAGAGCTTTTGAGCTTAAGAAATTTTTTGATTCGATATGAAGACAATAATTGGACACGAACTCGTTAAGCCTAAACTTTCAAACTTGAACACTATAACCCAAAAAATTATTCTTCAACTTACATTTTCCAATTTCTTTAAAATCATGTATTTTCAATCTAAAAACAATTTTTGTTTTGAAGCTCAAACTAGTTAGAGTGACCCTCATATTTTTAATTCTGGTAGTAAAAAATATTTTATTTTTGATATTGATACTACCAATACAGTTAGGTTAGGTACTTTTGATGATGAAATTAGTATTGATTATTGGTGAACTCAAAACACCAATCAATGATGGATTCAAAAGCGCCAAAATTGGTGTCAGAATTATGTTGCTAATTGTTCGCCAAATTTTTGAAATTTAAATAGGCTTGCAAATGATTGTAAAACTGTTTTACATTCAATTATTAGTGCAACAATCGATTTTCACAAAATCAATTCTGGAATATTGCACGGTGAATTGAATAATCCAGGTTTTTTCTCTTAAGAAAAAAATTTTCAGAAATGAAATTACTTATGATTGTAGGTTAGTTTATATGAATAAAGGTGTTAGTCGTTCTAATGATATGAATTTATTGTTAACACTCATTAACCAACATTTTTTTAGCTCATCAAATGTTTTTCCTAAAGAGCTTTTAAGCTTAAGATTTTTTATTCGTTATGAAGGCAATAATTGGATGCTAACTCGTTAAACTTAAACTTTCAAACTTGAACACTATAACACAAAAAACTTTTCTTCAACTTACATTTTCCAATTACTTTAAAATCATGTATTTTCAATCTAACAACAATTTTTGTTTTAATGCTCAAACTAGTGAGTGTTAATCACCCTCATATATTTAATTATGATAGTAAAGAATATTTTATTTTTGATATTGATACTACCAATACAGTTAGGTTAGATACTTTTGATGGTGAAATTAGTCTTGATGATCGTTAACTCAAAATACCAATCAATTATGGAGTCAAAAGCACCAAAGTTGGTGTCAGAATAATGTTGCTAATTGTTTGCCAAATTTTTTAAATTTAAATAGGCTTGTAAAATGATTGTAAAACTGTTTAATATTCAATTATTAGTGCAAAAACCGCTTTTCACAAAAATAATTCTGGAATATTTCATGGTAAATTGAATAATCCAGGTTTTTTCTCTTAAGAAAAAATTTTCAGAAATGAAATTACTTATGATTGTAGGTTAGTTTATATGAATAAAGGTGTTAGTCGTTCTAATGATATGAATTTATTGTTAATATTCATTGACCAACATTTTTTTACCTCATCAAATGTTCTTCCTAAAGAGCTTTTAAGCTTAAGATTTTTTTTATTCGTTATGAAGGCAATAATTAGATACTAACTCGTTAAGCTTAAACTTTCAAACTTGAACACTATAACCCAAAATATTCTTCTTCAACTTACATTTTTCAATTCTTTAAAATCATGTATTTTCAATTTAAAAACAATTTTCGTTTTGATGCTCAAATTAGTGAGTGTTAATCACCCTCATATTTTTAATTCTGATAGTAAAAAATATTTTATTTATGATATTGATACTACCAATACAGTTAAGTTAGATACTTTTGATGGTGAAATTAGTCTTGATGATTGTTAACTCAAAAGACCAATCAATTATGGAGTCAAAAGCACCAAAATTGGTGTAAGAATTATGTTGCTAATTGTTTGCCAAATTTTTTAAATTTAAATAGGCTTGCAAATGATTACAAAACTGTTTTACATTCAATTATTAGTGCAACAATCGCTTTTCACAAAAACAATTATGGAATATTTCATGGTGAATCGAACAATCCAAGTTTTTTTCTCTTAAGAAAAAAATTTTCAGAAATGAAATTACTTATGATTGTAGGTTAGTGTATATGAATAAAGGTGTTATTCGTTCTAATGATATGAATTTATTGTTAACACTCATTGACCAACATTTTTTTAGCTCATTAAATGTTCTTCATAAAGAATTTTTAAGCTTAAGAATTTTTTTATTCGTTATGAAGGCAATAATTGGACAAATGATGATTGTAAAGTTTTAAGAAATCATTTAAGCTTATAGCCATCTTCAAATAAACTGAGGTGTAGTAAATTTTCAAAATTATTTCAAGACTTTAATTTCAAGATCCCATGATCATTCTTCTTTCGTTACACTCATAAAAACTGCTATGTATCTTTGTACGACTTGTTGGATTTCAAATGTTTTAGTTGGTTCTCCATTTCATAAAATTTTAACTTTTAAAGGTGGTCCGACTAATCGTGCTGTTTATCAAGCCAATGGGTTTGAGGTATTTTGATTTGTGAGAAATACCGATGCCTTTATTCGTGATAAGAAACGTAAGTAACACGTTTGTATCACACTTCCTTCACAATCTGATTATTAAGATTCAGATTTTCTGGAATGTGTGATATTGGAGCTCTTTTATGATCTTATTGCTCTAATTTTTGAGCAATTTATCCGCAGAGACCTGTATTTCTGAACATGTAAGTAAATTGTCATTTAATTTGCATTTTAATATTTTTTTGAGTTTTTCTTTTTTTGTCTGAGTAGTTTTGTTTTTTGTAAAGTTGTAATCTTTTATCATTAAAGTTGTTTTTTTTTTCATATTGGTAGTTTTGTTTTGTTTAAATTTGTTTTCTTTTGTGATTGAAGCTGTAATTTTTTCACCTGGATAGTTATGTATTCTATAAAGTTAACATGCTTTAATGGAAGTTTGAATTGAATGATTGTTTGAATTGTAGATAGGTGGGTGGAGCATGTTACAATCAAAGGGAGATTAAACTACTGTGGACTTTATAGTGAGCTTGAGCCATATTTCTCCTCAATGTGAAGAAGAGGAAGAATAGAGGTATTTGTGATAAAGGGTTTTATTTGCATCGATGTCCTTTGAGCAATACTAGAAATCCTGAATTGTTGGCTTTATTTCCATTGAAGTCGCCTAAAGAGAGTGAAAGCTATGATCATGAATGTGATCAAGTTCATGAGATGAATGACTCAGTGTAGTTTTTTTTTATTTGCTCCAAGTAGTGAGCTGTTAGAAAAGAAATAATTGTAAAATTTTAAAAAATCACTTAAGCTTATGGTCATTTTGAGAGAAACTGAAGTATTCATTAAATTTTAAAAACTATTTGACGTCTCCAATTTCGTGATCAATTGAGCATTCCATTATCAAGTCACTGATAACACGTGCTCAGATTATTGGTCCGAGTTTTTGGATTTCAAAAATTACATCTCAATCTTCATTTTATAATATTTTAACTTACAAAAGTGTTTTTCTGAAATCGTTTTGTTTATCGTAACAATAGATCTGAAGTATTTCGATTTGTGAGAAATATTAATAATCATATTTGTGATAAGTACAATAATCAACATTTTAATATCACACTTCCTGCATAAAGTGGCTATTTGAATATAGAATTTTTAGAATGTGTGTTATTCTATATGATTGGATAATCAGGTTTTTGAAGAATTTTTCTGCAGAGACATGCATTTTGAGCATTTAAGTAAACTGTCATTTAACTTGCATATTAAACTGTGTTTTCATCAAATATTATATTTGAATCTAATTTTGTTCATAAATTCAAATTGCTTTACCTTTATTTTAATGTTTTTTATAGATTCTTATTGTTCATTTTTTTATAAACGAAAAATACAATATATAGTGTGTTAAACGATTAATAATGAGTAGTATAAGTTTTCATTGAATTTAATAATATGTTTGGATTAAATTTAGTATTTTTGACCAAATTTAGATAAAATTTAGTGTTTTGGACCAAATTTAGTCCAAACTAACGAAACCATTTATGCGCCGCTTTGAAATTTAATATCAAAGAATCTTTTTAATAAGATAATTTTTAGACTAAAATAGCTTTCTTTAAACTTATGTATTTATCCCAAAAGGCTATAACATTCTTAAAATATGAAAAAATTTTCATTTAAAAACTGTAACAATTCAAAAAATGTATTGCATGATAGTAATATATTTGTTGTACATAAACCTAGCAAACTTGAATATATACTTACATATCAAACACTACAAAACTTGGCCATAAACCAACAAACTTGCTCAACCACTTTACATTCTCCAACTTTTTCTTTTCTCGTTTAACAATCTTTTTATGTCAATCTTAGAAGTCATGCATTTTTTAACAAGCAATAAAATTTGTTTGATGCTCAACGTAATCAAAGTGATAACTATTCTTACAGGTTTAATTCTCGAACCCATAAATATTTTGTTTCTAATATAGATACTAAAAACAGAGTAAGGTTAAATACTTTCGAAGATGAAATTAGTCTTTATGATTGGTTAAATCATAATACAAATCAAATATGGAATCAAAAATATCAAAATAAGATAATAATTGTTTACTCCTGATTTTAAATATACGTAGACTTACTAATGATAATAAAGATGTTTTAGAGTCTATGATTAATGCCGCAATTGAATTTTACGAAAAAAGTTCGGAAGATTTCATTGTAGATTGAATAATCTGGTTAATTTTTTGTTTAGGATGAAAATTTTTATAGATGAATTTATTTATAATGAGGCTAGTTTATAAGAAGAAAGGTGTTGATATCTTTGAGGATATGAATTTATTCCCCAATCTCATTGGCAAACATTTTTTAACATGATGAATGTTCTCCTCACAGAGCTTTAAGCTTAATAGATTTTCTAACTTGTTATGAAGACAATAATTGGACAAATAGTGATTTTGAAAGTTTAAAAAATCATGTGAGTTTGTGGCAATCTTCAAGGAAAATGAATTATTTGGTGAATTTTCAAAATTATTTTAAATATCTTGATTAGTTATCACCAAAGTATGCCTATCAGGGACGGACCTAAACATGGGCTGGTGGGGGCACGACAGAACCCCCTATTATAGGGTTCTGTCAATCTAATCCGGTGGTGATGCCCCACAGCCACCATCGAGTTGTGGGGTCACCACCAGGTCAACTACTGGCTTTGGAAGTAGGTGGTGATGAAGGTGGCAAGTGACAACTTGGTTGGATACGAGGAATGATGTCAAACCAACACTAATAAAATCGAACCTTACACAATTACAGTCCAAAAGAATCACCAACAATTTTGCCTGAAGTTCGAACCAAAACTGTATTTATACCTTTAATCCACAAAGAAGTTTAGGTGAAGATTTAAATTGAGACAAAATCTGTTAAAATTGAAAATCAAACCACGATTGAGTTTGAACAGAATGGAAAAAGGAAAGAGTGTTTTGGTTTCACTGGATGTATTGAGTTGCAAGAGGAGAGGAAAATGTGCACTGAGTTTGAGGTGGGTGTTACGGCAATGTATGCTGTATGTAAGAGAAATTTGATTAAGAGAGAGAAAATTGATTAAGAGAGAAAGAAGTAGACATGTATAAAGGAAAGATAGTGAAAAGAAAATAAAGTGAAAGGAGAGTTGAGGGTTGAACAAGATAACAAAATTAATTAAAATAAAGAGTGAAACGTGGAGGCATGCATGTTGCAAATGATAAACACCTGTATGTGGGAATTGGTGCAAACAAAAGGAATGAAGAAAATCAGGCAGACATATTTTTTACGATGTAAAATTAACTTTGTACTAAGTATTTTTTATATTTAAATTCAGTCTATTTAAATTAAATTTATTTTTTTATTTAAATTATTTATATTGACAAACTCAACAGTAAGATAAATTTTAAAAATATATTTTTAGTTTAGAAATTTATTTTTAATTGTCTTAGACACGACTTCCTAAATCGAGCAGGATCTGATTTCAAAATTTTATTAATTTCAAACAAAATTTTAGTTACAACTATGTTATTTTAATAGCTCGACTATTGGATGAGTCAAACCAAACCTGATTTAATTCAGTTATTTCACTTTACAGTCATAATAGATTTTTATGTCTGCAATTTTAACAATTTAATAGGAAGTTGATTAATAATTTATTCATATTCAATTCATAATGTACTCTATCAATAATGTGACTCAATCAATAATAAACTTGATTTATCGAATTGGTCATTTTGTGTTAAATTATCGATAATATAATTTTTTATTTGATTATTGTTGAATTATTATTATGTTTGAAAATTTTTCGATCAATCAAACAGTGCCCCCCACTGTAAAATTTTTCTGAGTCCGTCACTGGTGACTACAAAGGTAGCATTCCAGAGGAGAGAGCTTCCATGTACCTCCTTGCAGCCATCATTTTATGATATCCATTGATCATAAGGCAAAACAAAAAACTGGGCTCTCATAGTTGGAGGAACCATAGCTCTCCATAGGCCTAAAATTTTAGTGCAATCCCAAAACAAATGCAATGGATATTCCTGATCTATTTTGCATAGTTCACACAACATGCCCACAAACAGCCCGCATTGTGCCAACAACAATTTAGTAAAGACTTCATTTTGTAGTAAAGACCACCCAAATGCCCTCTGTCTCTCCATGGTTGGAATTTTCCACAAATCAAGCAATGGTAAGCATGGATTTAGAGTGGATGGAGGCTATTGCATTGTTATGTCCAATAAGCTGACTGAACTATGAACTCTCCCCTACTGTTGAGTTTCCAAGTAATCATATTTTGGCCATGATGCACAGGTTGGAATAAAACTGCGGCCATCCTAAGTAAGATCCTTGCGGGAAGTTACTGAAACTCTTGCCATTTCCAAAAGGACCCATCCCAATAATTTGAGATCTATTTGTCAACTCCTTAGGTCATAAGTCCTGGATTGCCACCAGTCGTAGGCACACATCATTAAGCCACTTCTCTGTCCAAAAAAAGGTGTGTCTATCGTTGATCACCATCTTCTCCATGCCTTATTGAATAAGCGGGAGTTGTCAGACAATTCCTTTCCATGTGATAGAATGTTGAGGTTGAATAGGCCAAGTCTCCAAAGAATTACTCTTTAGATACTTACCTTTTAGAAATTTAGTACATATATTATTTTCATTATCCACTACTCTCCAGGTCTGCTTTGCTAACATAGCTTGGTTAAACTGTCTCTAAAATGTCCTATTCTCATTACTGTATTAATCATTTACTAATAACTCATCTTACTATTTAAGTTCGTAATCTTTAAAAACTTTTCTGATCATACTAATGTCATTTATTATCATTAACCATCGTTCATCATACATACAAATATATTGTATATTCATTTTACAGTTACTCCGCTATACACTTAGAATATCGATCGTAATAGTTAAGACATACATGGATTAAGCTTTGTGTTAAACTAATACGCCCTTATATTCTTTAATATGCAAGTTCATACTTTACGTAGAACTACTATATAACAACTATAACCTAGATATATCGATAGTACAAGGTTCATTCCTATAAAAACAAGTTGAACACAATAATAGTTCTCAGGCACTATCAACATATTAAACAACATACACCTCAACAATTAACTAAATTTCAAACAACAACAACCTCAGATATATACACATATATGTATATAACATAAATCTCAATAAACAAGTATCTGTATCAATCTATCACAAAACATATCATATGTGCAAGCAAAACATGTAATAGCACTCAAAATATCCTAAGCCCAGCTCTGATGAGGAGAGAGAAACTGGTTCGGGAGTAGCAGTCGACCCACCTGTCAAGTATAAATCTCTATCTCTGATCTCTGCTAGATCCTGAAACAAAAATTCGCAGTTGTGTGAGTTGCAGGCTCAGTGAATAATCATTAAATTAACCAAGTTATCAATTGAATATACGAATCCATTACCAATAATAATAAACTATATACATTCACAAGTATTCTTTCTATAAATCATATAATGATATTTCTGTATGTTCGTTTGTTTACCATGCAAAATAATCGATTATCTGTATAGTAGCATAACAATGTACTATATAAACCCCTCTACAGAAATGATCCTATGAAAGGATCCCCCTCTACAGTATAAACCCCTCTACGTATGATTGATCATAAATCACCAATCCACACCTCATCATATCAACACCATATAAACTCCATATCAATACCATATCAACACCATATCATGTCAATCGTAATTGCAACATACAATCTTATCATTCGTATTGTAACGTACCTGTTTGCATTCTCAATTTTCTCGTACCTATTTGCAATTCGATAATGTAAACATATTCGTTTCCACTTTTTTTTATACCAATTCCACATTTTACCATTTTATCGCATTTGATCACAATTCATATATAAATTTGAGCACTTAATCAATATTATATATAAATTTGCATATTCATTATATTTAAGTGAGTTAGACTACACACTTGTCAACAAAAATACTCAGACCTCTGTGTGCTCTGGTCCTACACTGACCGTCTGGTCTATCGTCTTATATAAATCATATATAAATTTTTCTATAAGATTCTATATAACTATAATTGTAATGCATGCCCTAAAAATTTTATTACTTTTGCTTCTCGATCTTACAAACCCTAAACCTAACCCTAGAAATTTCTGAATTTCTCTTTCATCATCAATTCATCAATCTAAGTCAATTCTATAATCGTTTTAACATTCATTTTTAAAATCATTTCGATAGTAAAACTAGTAAAACTCATAAAAATTTACGATAACTTCCGATATTACCTGTTTGACTATACCAACGAATCCCCGGCTTGAGATTACGAATGATTCGATAACTCGAATCAATTTTCTAACTAAATCTTTAACTCTCTCACTAAATCTCTCCCCCTTTCCTCAGCTTTCTCTCTTTCCCTTTTCTCTAAAAATTTGAGTTGGTTCTTGAGTTATCTGAACAATTCTCCCATAAACAAAACTTATATTTTTTTCACCGAACTAGACAACTAAGTGTGGTGGGATGTGGATTACGCGTGGTCGTGCCCACCACACGTTTTCCCACCTTCCACCACGTGTACTTTTCTATTTTTATACTTACTTTGATTCTTTATTTACTTAACATCAACCTTCTTTCAACTTTCCTTAAACTTGTTTCTAATAATTTATTTTTATCATTCTATCACCTAAATTCTTATTTTTATTAAAAATTTTACTTATTACATTAATTATGTGTTTTCGGGACCAGGATGTTATAATACTGATAGTTTGAATTGAAAAAACAAACTTTCTTTACAGTTTCATATGTACATATTTAATGACTGACATTAGTAGGGGTGTTTGGATCATTATTATCATATTATTTAAAAGAAATATTTACATAATATAGAGAGAACCCTAAATGTAATTAAATTTAACTTTTTTATATGACTGTTTAATTCACATTAAAACAATCGTCATCTTTTTTTTGTCTTGTTTACAAAATGAAAGTTGTGGTTTATCCTAAAATGTCTACACACATGCAAAGCGGGTCTGAACCGTCAATTTTGGTTTTGAATCGGCCGTTCACGGTTCTTTAAAAGTATGAACGAGAACCGAACCATTTAGTACATAGTTTGGGTCGGTTTGATTTTAGTTTTGAATTAGGTCTGGAACCTTCAGTTTAGTAAATATTTTAAATATTATTTAATTTAATTTTTTTTATAAAGAGAAAAAATAATAAATAAAAGTTATACATTGTTAAAGTAATTTTAGAAAAAATAAGGTAAGAAAACACATACAGGTTAAATTGCTAAAACGCTTTAATGAAAAAATAAGATGATACCTTGATATTTTATGAATTTTACCTCACTTATGGCATAGGAATACCATGATTATATATTAAAAATACAAGTAAAAAATACTAGTAAAAGAAATTACAAGTAAAGAAAAAAATTACTAGTAGAAAAAAATTAAAATAAGCTAAAACTATTCTAAATCAGTTGTGGGACTAGGAGGTGTAAAAGTGGCAACATTGGTCTTTTTATTATTCGATGAAGATAAATGTAGACTTAGAAACTCTTATGTACAATCAATTAATAGAGACCAATTATTAACACATACTTGAGCTTCTAATGAAGATGACTTTATTTTTTTATTTTTGTCTTTTTTTTTCTAAAATGTCCTCACCTATGCTAAAAAGTTGTTTAACAACTGTGATTGAGGGAAAATTGCGAGGACCTGTAAAAAAACCTTTGAAATAGTAGGAAAAGTGACATGATATTGCTTCAACCAGTCTAAAATTTTAAAATCGTCACTAACTTCAAAAGAAATTAGACAAACATCAAGTTTGGTGAAGTAGCTATAAGAAGTAGTCCTAGATTTTTTTGCCTATCTGCAATGAATTCTGACCCCAACCTTGATTTACTTGATTATGTTGTTGGATTAGGCAAAAGTGAGGAAGATGAATCCTCAATAGAAATAGTATGAGCAAAATGAATCAACAATTTATTAATTAAATTCTTAACTCTACTAACCTTAAAAGAAACATTAATAGTATCATCATTATCTAACTATACCAAAGAACAATAATGAGCTAAACTATAATTTAACATTTCAAATTTATTAGTTAACCTAGGATCAAAAATAAAGGCAATAAGATAAATATAAAAAATAATCCAAAAATAATTTAATCATTTTTTATTTCAAAAATAGTTGTTGGACCATTGGTGTTAAATATTAAATCCTTTTTATCTTTTGATAATGAAAGGAAATAATGAACTTGATAAAAATTGATTCTAAGACTTGAGATACTTCATATGCTGTCTATTATGGAACCAAACCAAGATATTGCTCAAACTATGACTCTGAACACAAGTTCACTCAACCAACAATATGCTTAGTCAACCAGGTAAGTCCTGCAACTCGAAAAACCATTCTAGAGTAGAATTTACTCGACTAACACTTAGTTTAGTCGACTAAAGCTGACCAGGGGCAATTTTGGTCGACCAATATTGTGTTTAGTCAACTAAGAAGACCATTACAAACAAAAACTCAAGTGTAACAGATAACTGTAAAAAAATAACAAGTTAATTGACTAAATGTAACTCCTTGGATGTAACATTCTAGATATTTTTCATTGTTAAATGACGATAAATTAATGTTTAAATATGAATATATAAAGGTATATGTGTCGATATAAGGTTGACACGAAACGATCGAAGAAAATCGGAGAAATCTGAAATTGTGGAGTACGCGCAGTGGAAAGGAAAGTACGCGTGGCCGTTACCACCACGCGTAGTTCACATTCCACCACGTGTGGATCCCGGTTAGGCTGAAAAAAAATATAAGATTACGATGTTTCGAGAATTGAACATTTACCTTCACTTACCAAATATTTTTCGAGAGTATTTGAACAGTGGGGGAGCTAAGAAAAGAAGGGTTTTGATCAGAGAAGGTGTTTTTTCTTGATTTTTTTTAATCTTTCATCCTAAGTCAAAGGTAAGAATGGTTAAGGTTTACTTAAGGTTGATATTAGGTTGTTGCTGAGTTATATGGTTGTTTAGGGATGAGTTCTTTGCTGGAAATGATGAACATGAACTGAGATTGATGGCTTGCATATGAGGGAAATGTTAGGATAGTTTTGAAGGAAGAAAGGTTGATGAAAAAGTGAAAAACTTAGGGTTTATTTAAGGTTTACAAATGGTTGATGCTGGAAGTTAGAATGGTGTTGAATTCTTATGGTTAAATGGATTTTGATGCTGGAATTATAAGTTGGTAAGTGATTAATACTTAAATGATATGATAGAAAGTGCTTTTGATAAGAAAATGTTGTATGGAATGGAGTTGGTATGGTTAAGTTGTGAATATAAGATGATAAATGGTTGACTTAGAGTTGATAATGCTTGTTTTGGATTTTTGAATGAATGTGTGAATGTTAAGTTAATTCCTTGTATGTTATAAATGACATACAGGAGGA
>CANYCX010367893.1:0-12951 GCA_948193385.1 Breynia disticha f. nivosa | reverse complement strand
TGTACATATAAAATATCTTGTAAAAATGTAACACCACTTTTGGCCCATTTATATACAAAATGCAAGCGGAAGTTTACACTGATGTTAAAATATATAATAAAACCATTTACATCATATTCAAAATCAGAGTTTTTGGAGTCATCCTATCGATATTCAATCCAACTTCATGATCTGCCCAAATGGATGTAAGTCCTCACCTAAAAAGGTTGGAAAGTAGCAACATGAGTATATACGAATATATACTCTGTAAGTACAACACACTTAATAAAGTAAGTTGAGCATATGTACTCACTTTATTATGCGTTAAGAATAATCCTAATTCTTGCTAAGTTCAAGTGAATCTGAATAATTCTTTCTTATTGTTCTTGTTCTTGATCTTTGTACTTTTCATATTATTGTCATATTACCCTTTACATTTATGTTACCATATTTCCAATAATTTTATGAAGTATTATGGATTATTTTTGTAAAGGGAATGAAAATGATTTAAGGAAATCATTCCATTTCTCTTAGCATCTAATTAACCAATTATAATGGTTTTGGAAACAACCTGATAGACGTATTCTCTAACCATTATTTATATTTCCAAAACTTTCCACTTAAACAAAATGGTACATGACCCATTACAAAGATTAACATATATATGTATACCATATGCATACCATATAACAACCTTCAATCATTTATTATTAATCACACATCTCAACAAGTAAACAATCATAATCAATCATATGTCAACCATATGTAAAATAATCATATGTGTGCAAATGCTAATGCAATTCACATAACGTATGCCCCGGGGTCTCATCATCATATTGCGAGCCTTGCTCGTCAATCTCCATATATGTGCCGAAATATCAGACTTGGTCCGATTTATAGTCTAGCTCGATATTCACAATCATTTTATCTTTTTTTTTCAATTCCATCTAGCACATTCATCAATAGTTCATGCCTCTGATTTCTTTCTCATTTACGGCTAATGCTCGTGAAAATACAATATGAAATGTAATCATATTATCATGAATATATTCAACATATTCATACCATCCGTACTTGTAAAAGTACTATTCATACCATCTGTACTTATAAAAGTACTATTCATACCATCCGTACTTATAAAAGTACTTTTCATACGTATTTACTATTCATACATACTATTCATTTTTAATGTTCATTACTATTCATACTATACATCACTGTTCATTACTATTCATACTATTCATCACTGTTCATTACTATTTGTACTATTCATTACTATATATTATTATTCATGTATATGTACTATTCATGTACATATTATTTATAATAATTACATCAGGAAAATTCCCAAGTAAGTGGTCAAGACACAGTCAGTCTCAGTTAAGAACCATTTACCTTTGGCTCTTATCGTCTTTTTGACAGAATTTTCCTTGACATGTAATTATCCATAAATAAATATTTCCACACGAAAAATATTATTTATTAACATGCACTTGAATATTTTACGGTAATCCAAAATAACAAAAAGTATAATTTAATTTAATAATTAAATATACAAATATTCAAATTACTAAAGTGTGACAAATTGCACTTACCCCCGACGTCATATTATAAAAATACGCATCCCGATATTTATCACAAATACGTGTGAAAATTTGGGTATAATTTTCAACGTATTTTTGGAAAGTCGGATAGCCTATTCCGGTCCGAGCAGTACCTCCTCCTTATGCCCAAAATCTCTCTTCCTCTCTTTCTCCTAACTCTCTATATCTGTCTCTCTTCTGCTCTAATCCTTGTAAACATTTTGCTCTATTTATAGACTGAAAAAGGAATGCACAATGAAATTTTGAAATGATTATTTTTAACACATAACATTGCCACCTTGCATGCCACTATTTTGCTGACATCAGCATGATGTCATGCTGATGTATTTTTTTTACAATTATTTTTATTATTATTTTTTTCCAGAATGTTACAATAGTAAATTCTAATCATATTTTAATTTAACCAATAGTGAGTTAGACTACTCACCTGTCAACTAAAATACTCAAACCGACAGGTATTCGTGTCCTGTCCGGCTCTCCTCATTTGTTGTCTTATAATATCATATGCGAATCTTGGTATAAAATTCAATTCACAATATATATACATATGCATGCTCCTATTCAATCCTATTAACCCCCTATAACATTAATTGATAACTATTCTTACTTAAAACTAACTTTTCTCAATGTCATATATATGGAAACTTCATAAATACTTACTATTAGCTTCAGATTTTTGCATTCTAACTATACTAGATGATTTTCTACTCGATTCTATGATCAATTCGATATATAATACTTGATTTTTTGATCCTTTTCTCTTTTTCTCTCTTCCCTGAGCCTCTCTCTCTTTCCTCTAAGTTTCTCTGATGTTCTGTGACTGTTTTAAGCTCGAATGAAGTGTAAATATACTCAAAAGACTCAGCACAACGGTGTCATGGCTAGCACCCCCGTGCCATTTTCATTTTTACATGTATCGCTTAGTTTTTCAGTAGTTTGGGACACTCATCATGACGGCACGCCCCGTGCCAAACTTTGATTGACCATGCCCATCATTTTGGGCACATTCTTCTTGATTTTTTAGCATGATCGTGTTCTTTTCTAGCCAACACAAACCCATGCTGTCAGCACGCCCTAGGGTGTGTTAAATCGTTTCCTTACCGATTTCACATCCAAACTTCATTCTATCGAATCCTAAACTGATATAACTCTTAACTTATTCATAATATGTCTATTTAGATTATATTTTACCTCTTTTCTTTATTAATTTCATTATTTATCCTAATCATATCTTAGTTTACTTAATAATAACGTTTTAAGATGGGAATGTTACAAATCTTCCCTCCTTAAGGAATTTCATCCTCAAAATTCACTTTTGTTCTCTGTTATACCTATATATTTTTTTTTTCTTATTTTTCTATCTTTCAATATGTAAATGCAATTACTTCATATAATTTAAATGTACCTGTGAATAGCTGGGGATAATCACGTCTCATCCTATCCTCAATCTCCTACGTTGGTTCTTCCAGATTATAATGTTTCCAGAGAACTTTAACCATCAAAATCTGTTTGGTTCTTAGCTATTTCATTCTATAATCCACAATCAGTACAGGTTCTTCTATATAGGTTAAGTTTTATGAAATCAGTACTTTTGATTCAGGTATAACATGGGTAGGATCTAATCTATATCTCTTTAACACACTCACATGGAAAACAGCATGAATATGTGCTTACTCTACAGGTAGTGCAAGTCTATAGGCTAAAGGACCAATCTACTCTATAATCTCATATGGTTCAATATATCTGGGACTCAACTTTCCCTTATTCACAAATCTCATCACTCCTTTCCAGCAAAACTTTCAAAGATACCTTATCTCTGACTTCATATTCCATTTCTCTTCTATGCTGATCATAATAACTCTTCTATCTATCCTGGGTAGCTTTCAACTTACTCTTGATCAGCTTAAATTTTTCAACTGTTTCTTGAAAAAGTTCTAGTCCTTCAAATATTTTTTCCCCTTCTCTATCCTAATATATCGGACTTCTACATTTTTGTCCATATAGAGCTTCATACGGTGTCATACCAATGCTACTACGATATTGATTATTGTAAGAAAATTCCATTAATGGTATGTACTGATCCTAAGAACCCTAAAACTACAGAACACAAGATCTCAACATCTCCTATAGTGTCTGTATAGTCCTCTCTGTCTGTCCATCAGTCTGAGGATGGAAAGTAGTACTAAAATACAATTTTGTACCCATCATACTCTATAATGTCTGCCAAAATTTAAAAGTAAACCTGGGATCTCTATCTAATACTATAGAAATAGGAATACCATGTAATCGGACTATCTCTCATATATACAACTCTGCCAACTATTCTAAAGAGATTCCAATTTTAATCGGTAAGAAATGTGCAGTTTTGGTCTGTCTATCAATAATCAATCAAAAAGTGTATTTACTTGATTGTGCCTGTTGTAATCCTACCACAAAATCCATAGTTATTCTTTACCACTTTTAGACTTTTATCGATAATGGTTGTAGTTTTCCTGTTGGTGCCTGATGTTTAGCCTTTACCTTTTGACATACCAGACATCTAGAGACAAACTCAGCTACATATTCATCCACCAGTAATGCTATTTCAGAGTATTGTACATTTTTTACATTCCTGGATGCATAACATATAGAGCATTATGTGCTTCATCTAGCATCTCCTATCTAATCCTCTCAACATCTGGTACACATACTCTGGATCCAATCATCAACAACTCAAAAATCAACTGAAATGGGGTCTCAATACCCTGATCAATCTGTTCAATTATCCTTACGCACTCTTCATCTTGTTTTTATGCTGCTTGTACTTGTCTTAACAACATTGGTCATACTTGTGATGTTGCTATTAACACTCTCATTTCAGTTAGTTCTTATTTTGTATTCAAGCTTCGTAAAGCAATCAAATCGGTCATACGAGTTAATTTAAGCTAGATATAGCAACACTTGATTTTCTACTCATTGAGTCTGCGACCACATTCGCTTTTTCAGGATGGTTTTCAATCGTGCAATCATAGTCTTTCAATAACTCTAACCATCTTCTTTGTCGCATATTAAGTTGTTTCTGGGTCATCAAGTATTTCAGATGTGACGCCAAATTTTACAAAGTTCTTTTCCGAACAAAACCAAATTTTGCATCATTTTTTTTAAAAGATAAGTTGTAGAATAAAAATCATAGTAAATCATACACAAATATTTTTCATAATGCAGAAGCTAGAAAACATTTAAAATGCTGAGTAAATAAAATCATCCATACTAATGTATGGATAAATACACAAGCATTCTCGATTCCAAACAGCTAGGAGCCCGACCTTCAGCATTGCACCGCTAGCCTCGCCGATCACGTAGTCCTGTCCCTGATACTTGTCACTCTGTACAGAATCCAGCAAAACACAGGTGAGTATTTATTAAATACTCAGTAAGGCTGTCTCTCAGTGTTGCTACATGCTGGGGTTCAGGGGAGTCTTCGGCCATCCCGACCTATCCTCCCTAATGGCGCCCTAAAGCCATCTCACACAACAAGTTCTTTATGTATCTTATCCTTCCATTTCACGTGTTTAATCATTAGGAAATCCATCCTCAACCATTAGGATACTTTAGATAACCATTGGGACATTATTTAGGCCAACATAGGGTTTCTGCACTAAATTAACGTATGTTTATCTATCAATAACGTACGTTGTTCATCCATAGACAAAACCACAAATGCCAACCCCATTTTAATGTAGGTTTATCCTCAATTAACGTATGCCAACATTGAATTAACGTATGTTTACTTCTAGTTAACGTATTTTATATATACTAAACATACGTTATTTTTAGGTCAGTAGCATTTTGCCCATTTCCGAGTTACATATCACCCATACACATTTTATACTTCACTTTACATATCAAAACATATTTCCACAGACTTATTCAACCTTCTTATACACATCAATAAAATCATTATTCATTTTAAACATGTTTATCATCAACATCATATCATCATGCCACAACTCAATCGTACACAAATAGGACCATTCATACTTAAAAACAACTCCATCTTTTAGCCTTTCATCATCCATTTTATATCTCTATATAACACACATCATTATTGGATTAACAAACCAAATTCACATAAGCAAGCACATGATCAAATACATTAATCATTTCCTTTCATTTATCATTTCCAATCATTCGCAAGCCATCCTCAACCCAAACATACACATACCCAACACATACCTTATCAAAACAAGCCATCACAGTTCTCTCATCATTTGATCATACATAATACATGACAAATCATCCTCTTACAATCAATCATTCAACACAAATCAACATACACTTTAAGGATCAAACCCACAATCATAAACCTCAACCTAACATCAATCATTCTTGTTATCATCAAATCATCACACATAACACCAATCCAAATAGAGCATACCGCTCATCCAATTTTACATTTAATCATACAAGATGATATCCATCCATATCGTTAAATTACAAGTTATGCTCATATCATAGCCGAACTCATACACATTCGATTCCTTGCCATTCCATAATATGTATGCAAAATGAATGCTCGTGCAATACTAATGCATTGTCCACATATATGTATACCCCAGGGTCTAAAATCATCGGGTCAAGCCTAGTATCAAATCATCAGGACTGGCCCAGAATAAAGTCACAATAGGGCTAATCCCCTATTTTTCTCATACATTTGGGCTAATCCCCCATATCATTTATCAGGACTAGCCCAGCATCGAGCTCTCGCTCGGCATAAACATAACACAAAGAGGCAAGCTCTTGTGTTCTCAACAAATTTGGGCTAATCCCTCATTTTTCTAAATGAGAGCCACATGTTCCCTTTTCTCAATGCATAAACAAACACGTGCTCATGCCAACACAATATAATATGTATGAATGCAAGTCCATGCATTTCATCTCAAACTTTTACCATTTCATATGCTCATGAATGTTCCACAATCACACATATCACCAAATAAACCACCATGCTTCATAAAGCCAACTCAGCATAACACATATACGCATGTAACTCAATAAGAGTTCATCATAAATCAATAAGGAACATCCAGGTAATGCATATGACAATTGAACATGATTCGTCACCTCATTTTAAATCACATCTCACACATAACATGCGCATTCTCATATTTGCATACTAGCCAAACATTATTTCACCATACAAGCCACAATGTGTCCTTTGGCACATTCGCATACCAAACTTTCATAGCTCATACAACATAGTAATCACATTACCAATACATGCATACCATACGAATTTCATCATAAGCCTCATGCTTATTAACATACCATTGTCCACAAAGAAACATACATTCACCAATCATAAATCCCATCACATAACTCACATTATTATTCGTATTATTACTTTGCATTCTTAGGACACTTAATTTCATTCGTTTAGAATTCCCAATCATCAAAGAATACGCTCATACATACCAAATCACAAACTTGCCAACATACACATAAAAACCATTTGCTTTAGTAAACATTCACTTCCATATCACTCCCTTATAAGTTTCTTAAAGCACTTTTCATATAAATTTTCACCAAGGAAACCTTATTCATACATTAATCAATCATACATAATCAAAACATGGCAAGTAAGTGTTCAAAGCACTTACCTCACATTCCTGTGACTCGATTTGGCCCCAAATCTCCAATTTGGGTTCCGTTTGTTGTTTCCTACACACATTCAATCACATTTATTATAGTTTAACAACCAATGTACCACATTTTGACATTCTTTACCATTTTCACAAAATTCCCCAAATTCCCCAAAATCCCCTAAAACCCTAATCTCTTAAGTCTTATCATATGTTATGTTTTAGGGTTAAACACTTATAGAATCATGAACTAGAGCCAAGACCAAACAAAACCCTACCAAATGCAGCTAATTTCCAACCATATTTCAGTTGAAATCACGAATCTTACCTCCTTTCCCGTCACTTTAAGCCCTAGCAAGAGGAGGGATGGATTTGGGGCTTGATTCACTGCTAATTCGTTGAAATCTTGGTGTTTGTTGGTAGGTTTGATGTTTGGGAAGGCTTAGGAATGAGTTTGGGGAGATGAGAGAGTGTTTTGGAGGTTGGGGTGAGTTATGGCACAGTTTTGGAATGTTTTCGGACATTTAATGACATGTCCAGACCCCCGCTAACATATGTTTATTTTGAAATTAACGTATGCCAACAAAATGTAGATTTTTGGATTTCCAGTATGAATAACGTATGCTAACTCCTGGGGTAACATACATTAATCATAATTAATGTAGGCTAACAGACCATTTGGCATACACTTATACATACATGCTTGTAACTTAAAATGAACATTATATCAACTTAATTTACATCAATTAACATCGAATTAAACCTTATATTAACACCCAAACATAATATCATAATACATTTAATTCATCGTCTCATTTTAGTATCGTTCCTCTCGTTGCTAACAATGCACATCTAGAATGCATCACCCCATTTTCAAGGTCTGTCTCACAAATTTAAAATCTTTCAATCTCAACTAAATTTACATTATTTCAATCTTATTCATCATTATTATTTTAAATTTAAATGGTCCAATTTTTGGGGCGTTACATCAGACTTTTATGGTTAGTAAAAATCTAAAATGTCTCACCATATAGATATTGTCTTCAGATCTTTAGAGCAAACACTACTGTTGTAAGCTCTAAATCATGTACTGTATAATTGGTTTCAAGTAGTCATAGTTGTCTTGAGGCATATGCTACCACTTTCCCATTTTGCATCAATACGCGTCCAAGTCCTTGATATGAAGAATTACTATAAATAACGAATCCTCCTGTACTCGAATGAATCGTAAGTACTGGAGCTGTGGTCAATTGATGTTTCAGTTCATCAAAACTTTGATGACATTGTTCATTTCACTGGATAGAAACATTCTTTTCCAGTAGTCGTGTCAGTGGTGCAGCTATAATCGAGAACCCCTCTACAAATCTACGATAGTATCCTATCTTACCCAGGAAACTACGTACCTCTGTAACTGTCTTAAGAGGTTCCCAACTCACTACTGCCTCAATCTTCTTTAGATCTACTGATATTCTCTGTTCAGATATCATGTGTCACAAGAAAACTACGTGATCCAACCAAAAGTCACACTTTCTCAGTTCTGCATACAATTGTTTTTCTCGTAGTATTTGTAATACTGTTTGTAAATGTTCAATGTGCTATTCTGTATTCCTTGAATAAATCAGTATATCATCTATAAAGACAATCACAAACTGATCGAGGAAGAACTGGAATATATTGTTCATCAGTGCCATAAATGATGCTAGAGCATTAGTTAAACCAAATAGCATGACTAAAAACTCGTAATGACCATACCAAGTACGAAAAGCAGTCTTTGGAATATCTTCCTGAGCTGTCTTTAATTGATGATACCCAGATCTTAGGTCAATCTTTGAAAACATTATGGCACCTTACAGTTGTTCAAGTAGATCATCTATATGAGGTAAGGGATATTTTTTTTCACTATGACTTCATTCAGTTTTCTGTAACCTATACACAATAATAGTGTTCCATACTTCTTTTTAACAAATAACACATTTGCTCCCCAAGGTGAAAGACTAGGTCGAATGAATCCCTTATTAAGTAATTATCGCAACTGTTTCTTTAATTTCTGTAATTCAGACGGTGCCATTTTGTACGGCTGTATGGATATGGGTGCCGTACCAAGAATCAAGTCAATAGTAAACTCTGTCTCTATCAAAAGGTAATCCTGAGAGATCCTCTAGAAATACGTTAGGAAATTGATCTACTATTGGTATTCCTTTAATGTTTTCATTCGTTGTTATTCTATCAACTATATGAGCTAAATAAGCTTCACATCCTTTTTTGATCAACTTAAAAGCTTGAATAGCTGAAATTAGACAACTAGGCACAATCTTCCTATTTCCACGAAATATTACTTTGTTTTGTTCTTTAGGTTCAATTATTACTTCTTTCGTATAACAATCTACTTTAGCTCGATGACGAGCTAACCAATCCATGCCTAATATCAAGTCAAACTTTGTCAAATCTAATAATATCAAATCAACTGTAAATTCTGTGTTTTGTATCTGTACTGTACAATTTACGTATATCGTATGTGCCCACATCATTTTGCCTAAACGAGTATGGACTCCTATGCTCTGGGTCAATGTCTCAGGTTTCACATTTATTACATGTATTATTCTGAGGGTAATAAATGAATGTGTAGAACCAGGACCTATCAATACGTAAGCAGAAACACCAAATAGATGTAAATCACCTGTAATCACCTCTAGAGCGTCGACTTCCTCCTCCTTGGACATCACAAAAACTCGAGCGTGTCCCTGAGTCTAAGTACTAGAAGCTCCTCTGCCTCGGCTAGATGCTGGAGTAGAAACAGCTCCTCTACCTTGTCTACAACTACCCGTCAAATACCTGCACTCACCAATATGAATCCTCTAACAATGTGGACAAGGAAGTCTAGCTAGTCTTGCCACTATCGCTGAGTTACCCTGTCCTTCCCATCTGATCCTCTACCGCGATAAGAACAAGGTCGTGATTGGCCCGTAGAAAATCCTCAGAATTTGGTATGAGTAGGGTAAACTCAGTCTCTTACTTGGTCTACTAGACTATCTTAGAGTCACTACCCTCTTCTATTTTCCTTCTTTCTCTTCATCATCATCTTTTACTTTTAGAAGTTCTTCAGCCCTATTCGCTGCATATCTCAAAACTGTATACTCATAAGTTTCTAATTTTGGGATCTGTTTACGAATCTTCTTATTCAAACCATCCTCAAATAACATGCATTTATCCCTGTCAGTAAAGATATAACTCCTCGCAAAATATGATAGCTGGGTAATCTGTAACTCGTACTTAGCTCAGTCATCTTCACCTGCTTTAGAGCTAAGAAATCCTTCCGTTTCGCATCACAATATAAGTTCAGTAAATACTTATTTCTAAACTCCCGTAAGAAATCCTCCCATGCTATAACTCGGGAAAACTCCAAAGAATGGGGAATTGTCTTCCACCATTCATAAGCATCACTCTGTAATAATGACATAACAAACTCTAACCTGTCTGCAATCATAGCCTGCATCATATTAGAAACTCTAGTAATCTGATGCAACCACTCCTCAGCCAGTCGTGAATCTATGGTACCCCTGAACTCTACAGCTCCTAACTTTTTTAATTCCTTAATGTTTTTTGGCTTTAATCTAGTAATCAGTCAAAGGTGGATCCCTGTATATAGGATAATAAGGTGGAGGTGGATAAGGATAAGTTGGACCATAATGTGGATTATCAGGATCATATGGCTTGTGTCAAGATCCTGCATAAGACATCTTAACGGTATCTCTCTCTCTATGGTCTACTGCTCCCTCTCTCTCTGAAGACTGTCTAGGCTGTGTCATATCTATAAAACCAAATAAAGAATGATTAAGCACACATTTCACACAATACACATTCAAATTCAGAACACAAATGACATATCAACATATAATCTAGGGATCATATCCCTGCTCTAATACCAAAATAAAACATCCTATACTTATTACATTCTTAATCATATAATTAACTAAATCATTATTCAACTAAAATACATATATTCAAAAAAAATTTCTTCTATCCTTTAATATTCTCAGTCTTATCCATTAATAAATATCATTGGTTGATTTAACAGTTAAATGGAAAACTTAATTCTGTAGCACAGGCAAAACAGTGTAAAAGCAAGACCCGTATTGCCTGTAGTTCATATGAGCACGGCTCGTGTTGATCAACACTCCCATTTGCATAATCTTATGTTGATTTAGCATGACCTGTGTTCATTCAACACAGTCAACTTGTCATTTAAACATAGTCTGTGTTGACTTACTGCAACCTGAATCAACCTATAATCAACTTGTTCATTTCATCTTATAATTGTGCATTTCTCTATCTATATCAGTTATATCAATCATTATAAAAATATCACTGCTCATATGAATTTAACATTATCTTTACTCTATAACTTGTACCATTTCAGCAAGGAACATCAAAACTTATATATATATATATATATATATATATATAATTCAACCAAAAGTCAACCATATATCAACAATCATCTCAACACACTAACAACAAACATAACTATACAGATAACATCTAAAATGCACACAACATGCAAATGTCTAGTAAAACAGCTCCTATCTAGTGTTTGGTGAAGACAGAAAAGTGCGAGAGTATCAGTTGACTCACCTAAATAGTCTAGTAAGCGCATCCTGCTCATATCAGGTCCTGAAATAAAAAATCAAAGTTCCGTGAGTTGCGGGCTCAGTGAATAGTCAATAATTTAATAAACAACTATATTCATTTCAATCATATTATCTCAATTTAAGAATTATAATTCTATCATCCTATTTGCAAATTATCAGATATCTGTTCTGTAATCATATATTTCAAAAACAATAACTCTGTAAATAAGTAATATAAATAACTATAACTGTATCCTGTATAATCTCCTGTCTCCCTTTTGTTTCCCTTCTATCCCCAATGATCGATCATAATAATCACCAATTTCATCACCCCATTAATACTGTCGTATCATATAACATATCATCACCAATCATATTATATCAATCACCTCACCAATACCATGTCGTATAATATATCATCACCTGTCATGTCGTATCCAATCACCTTACCAAAACCATATTATATACAAGTATAACTGTGAGATATATTGCCTATTTATAATTTAATGAGATACCTGTATAACTATAACATATTAAAACTTACCTGTTTGCATTTCCCTTTCTTATGTACATGTTTCATTTCAATCGTATATACAATTTCCTTTCACATATGTCATCATATTGTATCAATGCCTATATCATCATTTCATTTCTTGTTCGTATTCATAAATTTGCAATCATTCACAATTATGTCATATTCGCATTGTATAGTAAATTCTAATCATATTTAAATTTAACTAAATAGTGAGTTAGAATACTCACATGTCAACTAAAATACTCAAATTGGCAGGTACTCATGTCCTGTCTGGCTCTCCTGCTCTGTCGTCTTATAATATCATATAAAATTCAATTCTATTACATATATACCTATGGATGCTCCTATTCAATCCTATTAACACCTTATAACATTAATTGATAGCTATTTTTACTTAAAACTAATGTTTCTCAAAGTCATATATATGGAAACTTCATAAATACTGTGGAACTCATTTTTATAAACCAATTTCCCTGATAAACCATATAATTTATAGAAATGATATAAAATCAAGTCTAAAAACAGAGGAGAGAGAAAATAAAAGATATATACATGCTGTATAAATCAAAACACCGGCCCAAATC
>CANYCX010367883.1:0-14797 GCA_948193385.1 Breynia disticha f. nivosa | reverse complement strand
TGTACATGACTATGCTTTCATTTTGCATAAACCGTATTTTATATACCTCGCATTTTGTGAGGGTTCCGCCTCTGTGAAATTTTGTAAAACTTTGTAAAAGTTTGTAATATTATGTAACCATGGTTATATATATATATATATATCTTTATGATATGTACATAGTTTGGTAAATGAGTTGAGTATTATTATTTTTTTTTTTTCAAAAATTTTTTAAAGCAACAAAAACATGATTTCCTAGTTTGAGTGTTACTTGCAGGAGGGGAGATTATACGTAAGTAATAGTCAAATTCGGAGGTCACATCAAGGTTGTGGATGATTAATTAATTAGAATTAATAAAACTAAATTTTTATCATTGTCATTGAAACCCATTATGTTTTGAATTTTGACATGTTAATTAGTCTGGTAAAAGTTGTTTTTTGATTGAATTAAATGGCTAGAGACTTATTAAAAAAATTTTTGTAATGATTTGGATTCCTAAGAATGATTAAAATTGGTTTTTGATCAACCTTGAACAATAAACAAATAAAGTATTCATGAAATCTACATTATAGTGAAGTTTCTATCCATGTACATGGACATTGTTGCAGCCCATGTACTCGTTAGCTTGTGTCCATGTAGCTTGTTAAAATAACCATGTATTGTGTTATTTGGTACATGGGCATTGTATTGTCTGTGTAATGGTAAATGTAAAAAAAATTTGACAAACATCTAAAACTCCTTGCTTCTGAAGATTATGACTAAAGAAGAATTTTGGAGAAATTTTTTTGTTAATATCTACTTTGATGTATCCTCCCTTAAGTTATGCAATACGAATTGCATTATCCTCATATAAAATAATTAAGTCTTCATTATTGAATTTGTTGTTACATGCTATTTTAATGTGTTGGATCATAGATCTCAATTGTGACGCCCCGTAAATTAGCCCATTTAACTTGCAAATAGTAATTATGAATGAGAATGAAACATGTGCATGTGCGTTGTTTGATTCCTCGCATGTGCCTAGGAAGTTGTGTGAACTATGGTTGAAACCAAAGTGATGAATTCCCATATCTTTGAATGAAAATGTAAATGAGGAAATAATGTAAAATTAGTTGAGAGTGAAAGATTTTAAAGTTATGAGAAAGGCCTTGGAAGTTGGGCGATGCATTCTAGATGTCCATTGTTGGTAAACGAGTGGAACGACACAAAAAAGGAGATGATGAATTAAGTGTGTTATGGTATTATGTTTGGGTGTTGAATAAGGTTTAATTCAATGTTAATTAATGTAAATTAAGTTGATATAATCTTTAAATTAAGTTATAAGTATGTATGTATAAGTATACGCATGTTAGGAATCAAAGGAGGTCGGAAAATCCTAAGTAATGTTTATGGCATGAAATTAACATATGTTAATTTCCCTTCAACATACGTTAATATGGATTAACGTAAGTTAATCTTTGATTAATTTATTCATAGTCAGGTTCAAAAAATCTGCATTTTGTTAACATATGTTAATTTTCAAATAAACATACGTTATCAGGGGTCTGCATAGGCCATTAAAAGGCCGAGAACAACCACAAACATGGAAAACATATACCAAACCTCTCAAACTATCTCCCAACAACCATACACCATTCCTAAGCCCTTCCTAACATTAAACCTACCAATAAACATCATTTTAACAGCGGATTAACAGTGAATTGAGCCTCAAATCTACCCCTCCTTAGCCTAGGGTTTCAAGTTTTGGGAAAGAGGTAAGATTATCAATTTATGATTGAAATGTGATGGAAAATAGATGCATTTGGTAGGGTTTTGATGGAGCGTAGCTTACGATTCCATAAACCATTTATGAAAAAACATAACATTTGATGAGATTCAAGGAATTAGGGTTATGGAGAAATTTTGGGTTTGGGAGAAATTGTTAGATAAATGGAAAAATAAGTATAGAATGTTGATTATGATAGTAAATGTGATTGAATGTGCGTAGGAAACAACAACAGGAACCCGAATAAGAGATTTAGGGCCAAATCGAATAGCGGGAATGCGAGGTAAGTGCTTTTATGCCACTTACTTGTTATGTTTGAATTGTTAATGGTTAATTCTTGTATGTATGATGTTCTTGATAAAAATGGAAATGAATTGGGACTTAATGAGCATGTGAGTGAATGTATGTAAGTAAATGCTTACTAATGAAAGTGGTTTTACTTATATGGTTGTTTGGTGATAATTGTTATCGATCGTATGATTATGTTATTGCGAAATGGTTTCTTGGGAATTAAATATGTTGACATTGTTGGTTGTTTGGAATGTGTTGAGCATGTATGGAATGTATAATGTATAATGTGGAATATGGTTGGTTTGGACTTGGTGAGTTATTGGTTGCTATGTTGCAAAGTGTGCTATGAATATGAATTAATGAATGGAAAGTGAAGCTTATGAATGTGTATGGTGTGAATATGATGTATGACATAAAAATAAAGCTTATGATGATGTTGAACATGGTAAGTGGAAAAGTGTGGTTGGTATGTATGAGTGAATGGTTTATAAAATGATTCGTATGGTATAATTGTTGTTTAATGACTATGGTGTCATATGTTTGGCTTGTACACGAATATGGCCTAAGGGAATGTTGTGAACTGACGATGTAATGAATTGAGTATGAGTATTCTTGCATGAGTCATGTGTATGAGGGCGTAATGGCCTCATGTGATAACTATAAGAGGGCATAATGGTCGTATTGGTATTTATATATAAGGGCGTAGTGGCCGTATTCATATAAATTTGGGCGTAATTGCCAAAATGAATTATTTGAGGGCGTAATGGCCAAATGTTCAAAGGGATCGAGTGGACTCTCTCCCTTGCAAAGTTTAAGGCTCCAAAGCATTGCATTGTGTGAATTGCATTAGCATGTGCATAATGCATTCATTCATTACTTATGTTGATGTTGCGTGAAAACTTTGGGCATGCTAAGACATATATGAGTATATGTGTTGGTGGAATGAATGACTTAATGTATGAACATTAATGATGGTAAATGATATGTAATGTGTGGATTTAAGTTTCTAAGAATGTTATGGTGGGTTGTTTTGATAAGGCTTATTATTGGGGATATGTATGAGTTGTAGAATGGTGTTCTTGATGCTTGTGTGAATGATATGAATGTTTATGATTGTGGTTGATTTGATGTAATGTGTTAATGGTATGTCAAAAATGGTTAGACTTGATGATTTAGATGTACATAGAGTTATGTGAATGTCTTGTAGGTTATATGTTATGCTTAAGATGAAATGATAAGTGTATGTAAAGGAAGCAACTTAGAAAATTTGGGCAGAAGTTGCTGGAGTGAATTAACATACGTTATTTGGTCCAATAATGTACGTTAATGCACCCAAACATACGTTAATGACCCTAAACATACGATAATGTGCCTATGACATACGTTATTCAAGTTGCACTGTAGGGGAAGAATAACGTACGTTACCTTGGTCATAAACATACTTTATTTGACCCATAAAACTTAATTTTGACCCGAATAATGTTCTAATAACTATCTAAAGTACCATAGTGATCTAAAATGGGTTCCTTAGTGAATAAACACCTAAAAGGGGATGTATAAACACATGTATACTTGTTGTGGCATAGCTTTAGGGCACCATTAGGGAGGATAGGTCGGGATGGTCGAGGACTCCCATGCACCTCAGCATAGTAGTGACACTAAGGGAAGCCTTACTGAGTATTAAAAATACTCACCTGTGTTTTGCTGGATTTTGTGCAGAGTGACAGGTAACAGGGACGGGATGACGTCATCGGTGGGTCAGCCTTAAAGGTCGAGCTCCTAGGGTTTTTGTTATGTCTTGGTTTATACACCTGACTAATTATGATAGATGTAGGCCTTTCAAACATAACATGTAAACTGTTTTTATTCGCTTCTGCATTTTGAGATACTTTGTTTATGGTGTCACTCTGGCCGCATTCTATGTTTTGTAAAACTATGTTTTTAGTTTCTCTCTCTTATAACTTATGTTTTAAAAAACAATATAGTGCGATTTTCAGATTTATTCAAAAACAAATTTTGTAAAAATTGGCGTCACAACTATTATTTACAAATTATTATATTATATTAGAATAATAATATATGAGTCAAATTAAAACTCATTATAATTATAAATAAGAGTACTGATTCTTTAAAAATAATAAAATTCGCGCTAGCACGGCTTATCACCTAGTTTAATATTAAACATCAAAATATCTTGTTGTTTTAAAGTCTTCACTTCGTAGATTGAACATTATCTGGTAATTTTCTCATTATATCTCACTGATCTTTTATCATTTTCATGAATTCTATACTTAAAGATATAAAATAATGATTCAAGTGAAATTCATCTTAATTATAAGACCGAACTTTTCCGAGAGCATTGACAATAGTTTCAAAGCGTGTAACAGTGGCACTTTCCTAAAGGAATATTTGCTCTCTATTTTGCACCAAGGTAGCAAATCACCTCTAGGATATGATGAAGCAACCTTGTTTGCACTAACAGTAGTGAAAACAGAACTGAGCAAAGATAGTGTCTTAAAGAACTCTTTTAAGAACTTGTTGTTCTTGATTTTTGTTGTGTGATTTCCTCTTCTATTCAACCCCTTTTATAGGTGCACCTAGAAGAAGTTAAATGGATTAATAATTAAGTGAAATTATTCCACTTAATAACATGAACACATTTTCCTTAAATTTTAAGAGTTGCCTCCTTTAATCTTAAGGAGTTTTATGAGTTATCTCTTTTAATCTTAAGGAGTTTCATTCTTGAATTTTCAAGAGTTCTTCCTCATTTAGGTTATGAGTTTTAACATCCTTTAATCCATTGAATTTCATGAGTTTCAACCTTTAATCCTCATTAATCTAATGAGTTTCATTTCATTTTGAAAATGTTTAACAATCCCCCGTGTGACGCCAAATTTTGCAAAACTCATTTTTAAATAAACCTTGAATTTCGCAACATTTTTTTAAAACAATTAAGTATGAGGGAGAATAAAGTGAAAGCATAGTTTCTAACCATGTAACGAAGACCAATAATGCCCATACACAAAGGAAGAATTCAAAAGGCAGAAGCAGTGGAAAACATTTACATGTGATTTTTGTAAATCTCATCTATGATAAAAACTGTTTAGGCACACAACACAAAACATAATTCTAGAACATATGGGAGCTCGACCTTCCTCAATACCGCACCGTTAGCCCTGTCGAAAAGTTGTCCATCCCTGTACCTGTCACCCTACACACATTTACACAACAAAACAAGGGTGAGTATAAAGAATACTCAGTAAGCGAATCCCTACAACTGTTATGCTGAATGCGCAGGGGAACTTTCGGTCAATAAGACCTAACCTCCCTAACGGCTTCCCGTTGCCGTGTCACAAATAAATTCATTAAGCATTTTAATTGATAAACAAACCGTATTAATCAATCACTTTTTAACTATTCAATTTTTAAACAACAGAACAGTGGAAACGGCCAAGGGGAATGACCATCTTGGCCATTTCACTTGGTTGTTTCACCTTCATTGGTCAAGTTTTCAAAGGGAATGGCCATGGGAAACGGCCTTCTTGGCCGTTCGCACCTACTGAACAGATTACGCAACATTTCAACACTTAAACACATTCCACAATCCAAACATAGATTTAGGCCATTCTCATTCCAAACAACACACATTTTATCTTAACTATAGGCATACCATTTCCATTTATTTCCATTCATACACATTCGCAAGCACTCATTTCAAACATATCACAAAAGCAATCACAAGAGTCATAGCCATACCACATACATCCATCATAAAACTTATGCTCATTCACTTATACATTCATTCACAACAACATAAATGATCCTTCACACTTTAATTATACCAATCCATCATAATATTCACATTTATATCATAGCAAAATGAATGAATGCAATCATGTTTATGGTTATGCAATCGCACACAATGCATCGCTCTGGAGCCTTAAACTTTGCAAGGGAGAGACTCAACTCGATCCTGCTACTTTAGGCGTAACCTCTCAAATCAAGAGAGACTTTACTCTCTTTGCACATAATTGGGTCAAACCCCTTGTTTTCATATGAAGAGAGACTCCACTCATCTTCGCACATATGGGCCATAAACCCCATTATTCGTAATTCTCATGGAATGATAATCACACATTGCCACATGTCATGTAATGAATGGAATGCAATCCATTTCTCGAAGCCTTTATCCATATATTATCAAAATTTAACTCATTATAAGCATTATATCATTCAAACATTTATTTCCATGTAAATCAAGCTTACTTAGTTCATCTCTTCCACAATTCACATGATCTCATACACTAAGCATACATAGTTCACATTACAACGATTCACAATAACACCTCATGAAAACTTATCACCACATCCAAGATCATCATACACAAGCTTATTTATCATATTCCTAAGGCATATAACCAACTCATACATAACCACAACAACATAAAAATATATATATCAAAACCACTATCCATAACCTACCACCATACATTAAACCAACATTCATACCATCATAATCGCAAATTCCATGTCTTACAAACCAAATAGACACAAAACGAAGTTAACATCTTATTAGCAATTGTCAAGACACTTACCTCTAGTCCCAAGCACGAATTCATTGCCCGACCTCCAATTCGGGTTTCTGAATATTAACACCTACACACATATATAATCACATTTTACCCATTACACACGAATTAAACCTCAATTTCCTACCCTCGCTCTTATTTCCATAAAAACACCAATTTTCCCCCAAACCCTAATTCTTTAATCCTAACCAAATCCTATGTTTTTAGGTTAAAGACTTGTAGAATCATATACTACGACAAAAACCCAACAAAACCCTACTAAATGTACATATTTTCACTCATATTTCAACTTAAAAGAAGAGTCAATCTTACCTTTTCTTCCCTCCAACCCTAATGCGAAAGAGGAATCGGTTGAGAAGAGGATTTTGTTGCAATTTATGTGTTTCTTGGTAGGTTTTAAGGTTGGGAGACCTTGAGATTATGGTTTGAAGGTTTTGGGATGGTTTGGGGACGTTTGAGAGAGTCTAAGCTCGACACACATATGTTTCTCTCTCTTTTAGAAACATGTGTTTTAATTGAGTCTGCTAGCATGTCGAACAGTCTGTGGAACGGCATGCTCATGCCGTTTCACTGGCCGTTCTCTCCTATGCAGAATGGCATGCCCATGCTGTTTTCCCTCTGTCTACAGTATGGGAATGGTTTGTGGAACAGCATGCCCATGCCGTTTCCACGGTCGTTCCCAGCTATTTTTTAGACATGTTTCCGCTAAATTTACGTGATATTTGTTGGGGCGTTACACCTTTCCATTTTCAAAATAATTGAGCAATCACTAAAGTAAAATAATTTAAACATTATATGCATAATAATTGTATCTTGTGATTTGAACCATAAAATTGTGAATAATTCATTACATCATATCAGAATTAACTGTTAGTTAAATTTTTAACCAATAACTCTATTTGATATGTAGCATAACTAACTTATACATATAAGAAACACCATCATTTTTTCGTTTATTTCTTGACACATTCAACTTTGGCCTGTGTCCCATATCTTTTCATGAATGTTTTTGGAGTTAAGCCTTTTAACTCCTTGAAGTGGCCACACTTCACATTCGCATAGGAGGTCTCCATTCCGATGCTCCGCAATTTATGCACCTTTTCAAACCATTAAGAGATTAACTCAACTTCCTCTCTTAACCAACGGTTAAACCTTGGGATGATTATACAATCTAGTGCTTGCAATCACATTGATGATGTACTTTAATTACATTAAACTCAAGACTTAACGTAATGTTAAGCGTCGAGTTGAGTTTTCTTCATTGGTGATTTTAATTCATAGGCTTAAGACCCATCCCCTTTGATATTTTATTAACCACATCTCTTGGAAGTCCTTTAGTGAAAGGATCTGCCAAATTTTGACTAGATCTCACGTAGTCAATGGTAATAACTCCATTGCTTATTAATTCTCTAACACAACTGTGTCTCAATCCAATATGCTTGGATTTCCATTGTACACTTGGGCTATAAGCTCATGCCAAAATTATTTCATTATTTCAATGAATATAAATAGAAGCTATTGGCTTAGGCCAAATTATTATCCCATGTAATACTACATGTAAACATTCAGCTTCTTTCTTTTTATTCCAGAAATAATATTCTATTTTATAGTGGTCATCTTTTGCTACAACACAACATTTAATTTTTTGTTGCTTTTGATTCTGAAACTGGTTCTTTTGCTTACCAGAACCACCGATCTTAATGAAAAGCCTCTTTTGTGGTTGTTGGACTACCCAATCTCCATCACATGCACCTTTGAAATTTCTTGAATAAATTGATATTTTTTTATTTTCCTACATGTAACACTCCTCTTCTATACGAAGATGGTTAGCAAGTTCATTAAGAAAATATTCTCTTTTTTTATGTTTCAAATTTTGTCTAAACTCTCTCTAGGAAGATGGTAGTTTGTCAATAATAAAAGATGCAACAAAAGTTTCATCCATTTTCAGATTATGTTGTATAAAATTATTAACGATCATTTCTAATTCATAAAATTCTTCAATAAAAGGTCTATGATCAACCATTTTCAAATTAGAGAAAATAAATTTCTTACTTGTAGAATCTTCTTTAATGTACCTTGTCTCTAGCTTTTTTCACATCTTAGTATATTGCACGTTGTAGTAGAGATCAAACAAACACTCATACATAGCATTCTAAATATGTCCTCTAAATATGTCCTCTACATGTAACAATGCCACTTTCCTAAAGGAATATTTGCTCTCTATTCTGCATTGAGTCAGTAAATCACATCTAGGATACGATGAAGCAACCTTGTTTGCAATAGCAGTAGTGAAAACAAAACTGAGCAAAAATGGTGTCTTAGAGAAATCTTTTAAGAACTTATTGTTCTTGGTTTATGTTATGTGATTTATTCATCCATTCAACCTAAGGATGGCAGCGGGTAGGAAAAAATTAGGCATCTGCGGGTACCCGCCTCGTAAAGCTCAACCCGAACCCAATTTAAATGGGTTTGAGGTATTTAGAATTATACCCGTCACGGGTTTGGGTCAGGTACGGGTTTACCCCTCTGGGTACCCGATACCCGAACCCGCTTATATAATATAAAATAAGTATTAACCCTAATTTCATTTCATCATTCAGCAGCCACCTTTAGAATCGACAACCACCCACAATCCACCTTACTCCACTCCCCTCTCTTATTCTCTCATCTCCACCTCCTTGCCTTCTTCTTTCTTTGTCTTTCGACAACCATCACCAAACCTCTCCTCCATTATTTTCTAACGTAAAACCAACACCCATTTCTCTAAATTCTTAATTGAAACACTCAAACCACTTCACCCTCTTTTATTTTCTTCAACAGCAGAAACCCAAAACCAAGATCAAAACCCTTTTTTTTCTAAACAATCGATGCATATCACTCCCTTTGTCACTATCTCATTGATGGTAGAGTCGAAGGATTTAATAGCGGTGGACTATTGATTCGTGTATTTAAACGGGTAATGGGTATCCGCGGGTAATACTACTAGGGTATGAGACGGGTATGGGTATCATCTAAACAAGTTTGGGACGGGTTCGGGTAGTTTATATGCTAAATGGGTTCGGATTTGAGTTTTGCTTTTTTCGCGGGCTGCCATCCCTAATATAAAATGACAAAATAAATCAAAATTTTCATTAGCGTCATTTTTTTTATCCTTTGTGTTACCATTTCTAGTTGTAGGTGTGCAAGTTAATTGTACCTATAAAAATATCTAAAATACATTAAAATGCCAAGCTGGCGTGCAATTAGCACGAACATAATTTTTCCAAACTCATTTGAATTAACAAAAAGTATTTTGTTATTTACATTTTTTCTTGAATAAATAGGAGGATAAGTATGAATAACACATTTTCTAGTCAAAGTGTTCCCATTTAATACGTAACACTTGGTGGAAACGAGCAAAGAATAGGATCAATGCGAAATTTTTTTTTCTTTTATTTTTAAAAGGGGTTTGGATAGAGCGGTAAGCAGCTCCCCCTCCCGCTGAATTGTGGGCACCTCGATGGGTGGGACAGCTGGCCAAGAGATTTAACAAAGCTCCATACCCAACTCCTGGCATTCGTCTCATAGCAGCCCATTAGTAACTTGGTGGAAATGAGAGTTTCTTCAAGGAAAAAGCCACTGAATTATAGCGAAATCACCTTACATGCTTTATAAAGATCGTTGTTGCCTTATTTATATGTTATATTAAATTTATTGGAAAAATTACACAGATAGTAGTTTATTTTGAGATTATACTTTATAAAATAATATTTTTGAAACTTAATTATATTAATAGTTATTTTAATATTTTATATTGTAAAAATAATCATGTTCTATTTTGAAATCAATTAAAATATAAATTTTTTAAAAAAAGCAAAATCATTTTTCATAACTAGTCACCATGATTTCGTCAATCATAACACTTAAAAAGTATTTCATACAACATAACAATTCACATATTTTTACATTTTATAAATTCACATTTGTTAGAATAAATAATATTGTGTATATTTATAAATTTTATATTTTAGTATATGTAAATAAGTAATATTTATATAATATTTTTTTACATAAACTAATTATTTATTATCAGTGAATTTGTATTAATTTTCTAATATTAAACTGAAAGAAATCGATGTAATCATTAATCCAAAAGAAAATATTTCTTCATTTTAGGATTTCGAAGAAAGAATCCGAATTCAATCTCTTTACGTACGCGACAATTAATGATCGACATTATCTATAACATACATAGAAATTACTTTTACTATGTAAACAAATTACACAATAAATTTGTCATTCATATTACAGCCACAATGTAATTTATTATAATTTATTGACAAATTATTATATTTACAATAATTAAAATACACAATTTTAATAAATTATTCAATGACACATTTAGAATTATGTCAAAAATATAAATAATTTATATAATAAAGTTCTAATACCTATTACAAACATATTGTCATTTTATTAGAATTTTATTTGACACGCAGGTACATTTAAATTAATTAAAATACGAAATTGTAATCAATTTTAAATGAAATTGTTACTTCTGAAATTCAAAAACTTACGAAAAATATAGCTAAAATTTCAGAATATTGTAAATATTAAATCTGTCAAAAAGTTAGAAATATTTGGTCACCGGAACAGTGCTCACGCATCTCACGCGCCACCGCAAGTGAAGAATGAACAAAGTTGATGCGTGTGGGCTACTAGCGAAAGCGGGCCTCCATGCGCGACACTTGGTGCTTTCTCATTGGTTGGTTCACGGTTGAATGATTAGGGTGAGCACGCGGGTCAGGTTGTTCGCGGGTAGAGCTAACCAAGCGACACATCGTTTGAATTGAAACGATACGTCATTTCTATCTCTAACCGAACGTTCCTCCGTTCTGGTTCAAGTGACAAGTCGTTTCACACAGACAACAAGCACGTGTGTCGTTCAAGCCAACAGAAGGAATGCTTTGCTTTTTCCACACGCAGCAACACGCACCGCCTTCTGAGCATTTTCGGCAAAACAAAATTCACTTCGCGACTGTTTTCGGCCTCCTGAGTTCAATAGTGTGGTCAAATTTTCTAAATTCCAAACTTTTATATTCAGAATCGGTATGGCCTAAGGTTTTCGGTCTAAATTCGACTACTATTATACATAATAAATTCAGCAAATCAACATCATTAGTACCCACACCAATTTAGAATATTAATTCTAAAAAAATTAAGCCTTTCGGCTCTGATACCAATGAAAGAAATCGATATATATATATATATATATATATATATATATATATATAAAGCAATTAATTAACACGTAAATAAAATGAACAAAAAACGCAAACTTGGAAATTCCGTTCAACGCAACGGAAGAGGACGATACCTTGTTGAGGGTACGCTCGTATCGACAGGAGCAGACGCATTGGGATATGGGCAATATTTCGCACTCGATCCTACACCAGAATCCCGATCACCTGAGAGGAATAATCATCTGTTGGTTATTTGTGAAGAAGAAAAGCGTCTCTTCTCTTCTCTCTTCCTTTGGTGTGGAAGAAGAATGGTGTGGAAGAATGTGGAGGGGAATGACATATTTACAGAGTGGAGGTACCTATTAGTGAATAGATATCTTTCCACTCATAATTACACTTTGGTCCCTAAACTAAAAATGTTTCTAACTTAATTCTTCAACCAAATAAATCATAATTAAGTTCCTTAAGTTAATTATATTTATTCGATAACTCAAACGTCATGAGCGGAATAAATTATCTTTTCATTAACAAATAATTTTTTCCCCTAGTTGATAACTACACTAAATTTACCGAGTTATCACCTATGATATATTAGAGTAGATTTTTAGAGTCCAATTAGAATCTAAACCAATTTGATGTGAGTTAAAAATGATGTAAGTTACAAAACTGAGGCGAAAACAAAACTTTTAGTAGCGTCGGAATAGTTCACTCTATTTTTCATTCTCTAAAAGCTACACTTGGGCACTATAAAATGTGTATAAATTACACCAAAATGCAACACGCTCTTACAACTATTTTCAACATAATTTTTCCAAACTCTTTTTACTTAAACAAAAGACTATTTGATTTTAAAAAAAAAAGCAAAAGATTATTTTAGTACTTATATGTAAATATATATTTTTCTTGAGCAAACTGGAGGATATGTGTAAGACATTTGTTTAGTCAAGTGTTCCCATTAGAAACTTTCTTGGAAAAACACAACCAAACAAAAATTCCAATTATGAGAGAGTCGATTGGTTTACAAAAAAGGAAAAGTAGGCTGTTATATATTGTGGTGTAATAATTGCGTATGAATGATACTCCACCTTTGTTTCATCATCACAGACTTTCTTTAGATCTAGCAATTCCATGGGGAACTCCCTCAAGGATACATTTGAAAAACTAATCCAATTAGCTCTTCAAGTTTCAAAAGCTGCAGATGAGGCTGTTCCATTCAAGCAAGATTGCAGCCACGTAAAGCTGAAGGCCAAGGAGCTCGCTCAAAAGATCGAATTGATTACTCACCAAAACATTGAATATGATCGCCCCTTTCTTCGAATTGCTTCTGAAGTTGAACAAGCTCTTCATAAAGCGCACTCTCTGCTCTTAAATGCGATACTGCCAATCCCCTCCAGTTCTTGGTAAGCCCTCTTGGTCTTATGAAAACCTACAGTGCTTTAGACACCTGTATTCAAGAGGTTGAGTGGCTTAGTGAAATGCAGACATATAATTATGATAGTCGGGATACGTTTCTTATCTTGAGTGATAATCTCCCTACTATTGTCATGAGTAATCCGTTTCTTGCTAGGATATGGTCGTGTATTGCACAGCTACATAATAGTTCTCTAGACGATCATCTACATACATTAGAGAAGCTGCTATTATTATCTGGTCTTTATAAGGAGAAAAAGTTGATTATTGAGGAAGGTGGTATCTTGCCATTATTAAATTTTCTGAAAGATGGAAGCATTGAAGAGAAAGAGATTGCTGCAACGATAGTTGGGAGATTGGGATATGATATAGAAAGCGTTGAAAACCTCATAGATGAAGGTGTTTTTACAGTGTTGATGAAAATCCTTAAAGAAGGCACTATGAGAGTTCAGGCTGCGGCTGCATCGGCAATCTCTGAACTAGCAAATAATCATCCAAAGTGCAAAGATATTTGTGTCGAAAACAATATAATTCGCCTTCTCATTAATCATCTTTCATTTGACATGCTTCAAGAACATGTTCAAAACTTTGTTCCCATCAACAAGGCAACAACTGTCCTGGGAATTGTGAGCGCAAGTAGTTATTTGGACAAGAGGAAGATGATTCTCTGTGATGACGATGAAGAGCAGAATAATTGGAGTAATCAGCAACGAACTCTTTCACTCACCCGTGAAAATGTAATGAATAGGCAATCGGAAAATCCAGAGAACAAGGCATAAAGGAAGACAATGGCAGCTAAAGCACTTGGCATCTTATGAACGACAATGACACAATATGTCGAATCATTGTCGAGTCAAAAGCATTGATGTGCTTCACTAATCTCTTAGTACAAGGACATGAAGATGATCAATACTATTCAATTATGGCATTGATGGAGATAACAACAATTACAGAACAAGATGTTGATCTTAGAAGATCAGTATTCAGACCCAGTTCATCCCGTATGGAAACCTCTAATCGGTAGTATCATCCAACTACTTGAAACTGCTTGTCCTAAAATTGTCATTCCAAGCATGAAGACGGTGAGAAATTTGGTGAAGAAATTTCGAGTGGCAGAAACAAGGATTATTGGTGCATTGATAAAGTTTATCGATTATAAAAATAATGGTTTTACTGAGTTGTATGAAGCATCTCTGATTACCCTTTCAGAATTGACATGCAAAGAAAGTCATCCACACATGGACTAGTCCAAAGAATTTATTTGCAAAGGCGGGCTAAGTTGCTTAATTCCATTATTATCCCTTGGATCTAGATATTTGCTAGAGCTTGTGTCTGTCCCGTTTTGTCAGATTGCTTCTGATGTGCCTGAGAGCGAAGAGCTTGTTAAAATCAAGTAGTTTTTTTTTTGGTCAAGCCCCGGTATCCTCGACCCACTGGGTCAAGACTAATCCGGTTCGGGAAGGAGTTGGGGGTTAAGGTTCATTTCCCTTCCAATCGACGTTGCGGGGGATCGAACCGTGGTCCGCCCTACCAAGTTCAG
>CANYCX010367532.1:0-10178 GCA_948193385.1 Breynia disticha f. nivosa | reverse complement strand
CCTCACAAAAAAAAGTAATCATACGAACCTAAATTGTTTTAAATTTCATGACCTACAAATAAAATATAACTATAGTTCCACTTACGCATATGCCCAAAACATAACATCCATGTGGCATCACATGGAGTAGATATGAAAATCAGTTAAAAAAACGCTCGTTACGAGTTGAATCAGAATCAAATTGGAACTGGACCTGGTTTTGTTTTGACGGTTAGTTTTAATTCTGAAACCAAAGGATTAAAATTGGACAGTTCCAGTTTTTGTTCAATGGTTCTGGTACTTGTTGGACGATTCAGGTTTGACTTTCTTCTAAACAATAAACTAAATTAATGTTTTAAAATCATGAACCGAAATCAGATTTAGCCGGTTCCAATTCTAACTATGCCAATTCTTAGTGTCGACTAAAAATGTGTAATTTATCTCCACTTTTTGTATTGTGCTTGATTTTGTGTGTTTGCATCTAACACAAAAGGCAACTGTTTTTATAAGTCGTCGTTAAATTTAATTGATTATTTTGTCATTTTAAATTTATCGTTGTAAACATTAACCTTAAACATTCTATAAGTGCGAAGAATAAAACCGATCATCATTATAAAAAACATATACAAAAAGAATTAAAAAAGCGTTTTTGAGTGACAACATTATCAATTTTTAATTATTATTATTATATGACAATGTTGTTCAAAAATGTTCCTTATTGGATAGAGTTACCTGGTTCTTCCTTCCCGTTCATAAATTAAGCACAAACATCCTTATAAATCTACATTTAATGCAGAAAAATGATACCAACAATTCAAGCACTTGAAGCTTTGCAATATGTGGATTGGTCGAGATCAAGGATATTGGAAAATTATATGTAGAAATGATCTGCAAACACTAAAAATCCGATGATAATCAAAGAGAGTAATCATGTGATAAAGAAAATCCAAAAAAAACTATTTTATTGACTTAGAAATTAGAATGAACTCAGAATGAATCAAATAAAATTGGCCTGACGAATTAAACACTAAAATGTTTTGCTACTTGAAACTAAGGAAGGAGCGACTTTCAGCACTGTGTGACAAAAAGCATGTGGTTCACATGTCTAAAATAATGATGTTCCCTTCCCCTTCTTGTCCCCACCAATCTCAAAGTGCTTACACCTCTGTCAAAACCAACAACAAAATTACAACAGTGACAATAATGTCGTGTTCGGATAATCATGATTGGACTGATGATTAGTTCACTAATTGAATTACAAATTGGTCTAAATAGTAAAATCAAAATGTAACAATGGCTGGTTCACCAATTTGAACGACAAGTTCGATCCAATTTGAATAACAGTGAACAACACATGATCACGATCACAAATAATATTCAAAATCCATGATCTTTCGCCTTAAGCAAAGCAAAGTGATTAAGGTCTCATTTGAATAAGAGCTTGGAGGTGAATTTCGATTCATTTTGGAACATAAATGTACCGAACATAATAATCAACAACAAACCTTAATCGGATGCTGGGAAATGCGCTTGCAACTCTGGCATTGAAGCTTCAACGTGATCTTCTTCGTAGTTTTAGCCTGCCAAACAAAGCTCAACCATCAGAACCATAAAGTAGTACAACTACAATGCACAATCACCTTCAAAATCCAATTCCAAACGATGCCAATAAAATAACAATTCACCTTCTTACGGAAAACAGGCTTAGTCTGACCACCATAACCACGTTGTTTACGAAGGTAACGACGCCATCCTAGATGTGAAAGATTATCCTTCCCCTTTTTGTATTGAGTAACCTTATGCAACGTATGCCTTTTGCATTCCTTGTCCTTGCAAAAACTCTTCTTAGTTTTCGGAACGTTCACCTACAAATAACAATACATTCAAAATCCCTAACTCACAATAATCCATAAACTTCTCCACAATAATTCACAATAACACGTTCAAAATGCCTAAATTAAAAAAAAACAAATAATTCAATTATACACAATCCGAGATCACATGCCAAACAATTAAATCATCGCATTATGCAATTATCTAAAAAAGTTATTAAATTTTACTTGATTCAATTCAAAGGGAGATTAATAAAATAATGGAAGTATAAAATAGAGAAGTGAGAGTCACCATTGCTGAGGAATAACGAGAGTCCTTTGTGTCGTTCCAAGTTAATAATATAAAACTGAGGAAGTGGCGAAATGGTTAATTTATATCGTGACAGGGTTAGGGTTGTAGTTTAAAGGGTTGTTTGGTTATGGATATTATATTATTTGGATCGGATTTATAGTGATGATTAAGGATTTTATAATTGGATTAATTAGTATATTATTTTTTATTTTATTTTAAGAGATATATTTTTTTTTGTAAATTTTTGCATAGTAGCTTTTTTAATTGCATGTGGTATGGAATAAATATTTTGCACATATAAATTTTATATAGGGTTATAATCGAGTCGAGTTTTTTAATGTTTAAGCTCAGCTCATTAAATTTTCATGAGTTCGAGTTCGAGTTTGAGCTGAGTTTTTTATCGAGCTCAAATTATTGTTAAAACTCGATTTACTTAAAATTCGTGAGCTAACGAACCCATTCACGATTCTAAAATGAGCTTCTTCAAAAACATGTTCACGAGTCCAAAACAAGTCTCTTAAACGAGTCCAGTAAATGAGCATGCTCACAAGTTTATCATGAGTTCGTAAACGATATTGTTTACGAGTTTTAACAAGATTATTCACAAACATAATATGATCACGAACCACAACTTGTTTATCAACTAAAGTTGATTTGTTAATCTAACCAAACAATTGCTAATGTTTATAAACAAAAGCTTTTTTATAAGCTTGAATTAAACAAAATAAAAATATTTTAGTAAAAAAATATTTTGAACGTAATTTAATTAAAATCATAAGACAACATTCAGTAGACAGAGTTGAGCACTAAATTTATTTTTTATACGTTACAACACAAATTATTAACTATTCATTAAATACAACATATATCCATGACATTATTTAAAAATTTTAAAAATAATTAAAAACATTCAAAATATTATGTAGACATGTGCATAAGATCATAACTCTATAAATTATAAAATAAATTATTAATTATTAATTAAATATAATACATATATCTATTTTATTATTTTAAAAAATTTAAAATAATTTAAAATAATCAAAATATTATTCAATGCGTAGTTTTCTTTTCAAATTAAAAAATAACTCATAAACAATTTATGTTTAAAAAAATCATAAATGAACTTATCTTATATGTGTAGTATTGTATTTCTTCCTTTTGTATTTTTTTTAAGATTGTATAACATAAAAATATTAATTTTTATTATTTACTAATATTTGTAAATATATTTTTTAACTTTCAATCGAGAGGATGGATTGATAAAAAATGATTTCTTAATTTTTAAATTAATTATAGAAGTTATATGTAACAATTTAAAATTTAATAGATATTTAACTATTACACAAATTTATCAAATGAACTTTTTAATTTTTTTTAAAACACATTTAATATATATACACAAAAAATCACAACATTCTTTTATTTGCATAAATCAAATTACTGGATGACATTTACATAATATAAAATAATTTGTTTAATTTTCCGTAAAAACATTCATTATTAAAATTTTAAATATTTTCATTCTCATGCCGGTAACATAAAACTTTCATTTTCGACGATTCTCTCAGCAACAACGCCACAGTAACATGACCGATACACAAAGCAGCACGGCCGCAGTTCAAGCCACAAACGACGACGCATCGGCCAGTAAACTGTACATATTTCATTCATATCTTCATTTTCATTTCCGTACTATAAATTTCATTTCAAAACTAACACACTACGATATCAACCGTTTCCGTTTTTGTTTTCCTTTTAGGTCTTGCGTTAGAAAAGGTTATATAAAAGATGATTATGTCCATTTATTTGTGCGAAGACCTGTGCGGAGATCTCCGATTATTAATCGAGGTAGAATTTAGCTGTTTGGATAAATATTTAGTTTAACTGTTCGATTTTTGCTTTTTTATATTTTTATGCTTATCTATTGTTTGCGTTTTTGATTTTATGTTGTTGTCAAGGTTACTTTGCGCGTTACACTGCGTTGAGAAAATTTCTGTATCAGTTTTTAGACTGTGGAAGTGGCAAGGATGGGAAAGATTGTGAAAAGAAGCAGATATTGTCGCTCGGAGCGGGATTTGATACAATGTATTTTCAATTGAAGGTGAATTGAATGTTTAAATGTCCTGTTCCGTTGAACGGATGTTGGAAGCCGGACAGAAAGTTGAATTTGCGTGTTCAGTTTCCGTAGAATTGAATTGTTTTTAGGATTTGTTTGTTGTAGATGTGTGATTACGCGCTTAGAACTTTGTGATTTAGCTTTTTTGGAACAAATTATATGGTATTGGTGATGTTATAGTTGAGGTACTAGAGGTAAATGAAGGATGAAACATGATGGATTGTAGTATGTGTGTGTTTTCTTTGGAATTGCAATGTTTTAACTTCTGTTAGTAGTGTAGTATATGTGTGATACTTGTTTAAAACGTCATGATTTAGCCATTAGAAAGGAGATGATGATCATAGCATCGGTGATGTTACAAAATTATTGTTGAGTTGTCAATATTAGGGCTTAGGAGAAATTGAATTTGTATAAGATTGGTGTTATTGAATATTGATATTTTATTTTGAGGTTGTCTGGTTTTGGAATGGAGTGAATGTGTGAAGAATTTTGCAATTATTCTCTTAAAGTCGATGATCCTTGAATATGATTATGTTCATGTTTTTAAAGGTAGTGAGAATTTTAATTATTGATAATCGGATTTGATGCACAAGGATATGAATAGACTGAAATACATTCTCCAAGTAGCACCATATAATCATGTACATGGACTATAATATTAGATAACTTGAAATATTTTCTGTTTGTGCTTTACAATCTGATTCTGATCTAAATATCCCATTTGAATGTAATTAGTTTATATATGTGCCAAGCACAACCTCTTTTTGTTTCTTTACCTTAATACCATGTTACTATGAACTACTAAGCTTTATAGTTTCATTGTAATTATCGCTTACTTTTTTTCGCAGGATGAGGGGAAATCACCATTTTTATATGTGGAGCTGGATTTCAAGGAGGTGAGATTTTGTAATTTTCTTTTTATTATATCAAAATGGTTATAGAAAATCAATGATCCATTTATGCTTAATGATTCAAGGATCATCTCTCACATGTTTTCTCTGGATTAACATAAGCATTTGATTTTTAGGTGACCAGTAAAAAGGCAGCAGTAATTGAAACATCCAATCAGTTGAGTGATAAAATTGGCTCCTCAGCATCAATTTCAAGAGGTAGTTCTCTGAAATTTCCAATGCAATGAACTGTTGAGGTGTTCTTGCAAAAAACTGGAGGCATTTATCTATATTTCTATTTTCTAACTGATTTTTTGTGCCACATGGAAACTTCCCAGGCCATGCTTTCAACCACTTTACAGTTTCATGTTTGAATTATTTGGCCGTTCTGTCCTTGCAGATAAAGGAGAAGTACTTAGTGATCGTTACAAACTACTTCCAGTGGACTTGCGTGATTTAGAAAAGCTTGATGAGACCATAGCTTTGGCTGGCATGGACCCCAGGTATGTGTGGAATGACGCATTTCCCTGCTTTTAGATTTATTATTTTAAATTTGCTTGCCCTGGTACTTTTTGTGATTCATGCTTCCATGAATTGTCTGTTTTGAAAATATACAATCTTAACAACTACTGTAATTATTGATGCTGTGGCCTTACTCGAATTATGAATGCCATATTTAATATTTTATGAACTTTCTGTTCACTGTGGCTAATAATACGTTTTTATGAATTACATTTATGCTTTGGGTTTTCACTAGTCTTATATCTTTTCTGTTTGACATGTTTTTCTTGAGAATTTAACTTCAACAAACAAAACTGAAAACTCTTGAGTAAGCTGCTTAACTTATTTTCCTGCAATGTTCTATCTGGTGTCTAGTTGTTTTTTTTATCGACTAATAACCCTCGATTGCTTGATTCTGATACCTTTATCAGCCTGCCAACATTTATCATTGCAGAATGTGTTTTAATATACATGAATCCAGATTCAACCTGTGCCATTGTTAATTGGGCTTCAAAAACATTTTCAACAGCAGTATTTTTCTTATATGAGCAGGTTAGTACTCTTTGAACTTTCAAAATTGATGTGTTTCCTCATTGATTTTCATTGCTTACCCTTTCTCATATTTTCAAATATATCTATAAGATAACGAAGGAAAGAAATCGTTTTATTGTATTTCTAAAACAGATCCATCCTGATGATGCTTTTGGGCAGCAAATGATCAGAAATTTGGAGGTATATTTGCTTTGTGCTTCAAATATAGATCAGAAATGTGAAGCCTTGGAAGTGATTTGTTTTAGGCTTGAAATATAAATAGCCGATGTATGCAAACAATTCTAAAAGGAACTAACCTGATGGCAGTTTCTCAATCTGAGAGTTTGCATTGTCAATCGTGAAAATATATCTGTTTTATGGAGTAATATTCAAACCTAATACCAAGGACAGGTATAAGGATCTTAAACTTTTATATCCTTTTAGAATCCAGTACCATAAGGTGTGCAATTCTTGAATATGCTGAGCGAGCTTTCTCTTTTCCTCACCAAGTATACTTAAGTTTGAAGATGCCAATGTAAATTTCTTAAATTTTAATAAGTGATAATTCGTATGTTGATTTCCTAAGGAGTTACTAATGTTTATTTCAGATTAGGGTAGTTATTTCTCTGTCGTGAAGGTAATCTGTACCAAGACATTTGTCTCTCATTTAAGAAAAATGAATTAGGAAAGACATTTATTATTTTGGACAGGACATTTGCCCTTTGGCTCTTTTGCTTCTTTAATTCCATGATCTGTATTTTTATCAACAGTCAAGATTATTCATCTGGATTGCCCTTTTGTTTGCATTTCAGAGTCGTGGTTGTCCATTATTGAGCATTTATGCTGCACCAACTTTAACTGCTAAAGAAAAATTATTTATTGATCAAGGGTGGCAGGTATGTCAATACAATTAGTTATCCTTAATTTTGGAGTAATTTTTCTTCCTTGGTACAAATTACACAAGGCAATATTTATATGGTTATACATTTTAATTTCATTAATTGATTCCATTAAGGGTAAAAACTTGATGGTCAAGTTGATTTGACTTGTAAATTAATTGCTTCAATTAATAATGGGTAACCAACCATGGTATGGATTAATGCACAGGCCGAGCAAATTGAAGGAACATTTCAGATTTTCTGATTCTCTGTATGAATTTGACTAAGGTGCCTGATAAATGGTCAAGTGATGATTATTTAATCTAGTTGCTACAAAAATTGAAATTTTTATTTTGTCTTTGTAGCCTCAATTAATTCTTGCATTCTTTTCTCCATCTTACTCATTGGTATTTTTAATTGTATGCACCTTGTGAGGTGTCAGAGAGCTGTTGCCTGGGACATGCTGAAAGTCTACAGTGATTTTATTGGAGCCCAGGAACGGCGCAGGTATTGGTTTAATTTCTTTGGATAGCCAATGATGTTTCTCTAAGTTTTATTTAACACGTGTTGGTAATTCAAGTCCTTTCTGGGATGCTGTATTCTCAATTAGCTATTTATCAATTTGAGTATTATCTTTTGTAAACTCCTAAGTCATTGATTACACATCAAATACTAACAGCCTCTTTGGTTCTTACTTTCCTCTCTGTGATTTGTTTTCTATCGTGTGTAATCTATGCATGTCCACATAATTTGGAGCTTTATCTCATGACGATGAAGCTTTTGGAATGAATGATCTGTCCAGCCACCATTCCACTGATTGTTCCAATGCTGGTTGTTGACGAGAGTTTGGGTCAACTAAGACGATTGATTGCAGCCATTATAATTTATTAATGATTTGAAGTTTGTTTTCAGTTTCCATGTCTGCATGTTAACCTTTTGCTGTTTGAACACACTTCAGAAAGTAGATTATATTGGAAATATTAGTTATTAGTTTAGGGATTGTGGGAATTGGTATATTCTTGGGTGTATAATGGGAGGCCTTCTTTTCCACTTTCATGAGTTATGATCATCAAATGATTCGGAAATTTGTTAGGAATGTTGGTCCTTTCTTGTAGCTGTTGGTCATTTATAGTCACACGTTCACAAGTCATGATAGTAAATCATGTCAAAACTTTGACATATTGATGTTTCACTACAATGGATTTTTAATAGCATGCTAATGGAATCTATTCCCTTGATGAGTGAAGTGGGTGTTTATCCTTGGATAATATTTTTCCTTTCAAGTGTTACATATGGCATCTTCTTTATGGTGAGCTACTTTTTTTATGACCTGTTTTTCTGGCATATTTATGCTTCGTTCAAATGATCAGGATTGAAAGACTGGAGTTGTTCGATGAGTTTGAAGAGTGGTACATGATGCAGGCAAGTTGATCTCTTTCTTTAAGAAAAGTAAAAAGTGGCGCAGGTTCTTATTCATTCGGTATTCGTGGGTACCTTATCCTGGACCAAATGCACACTAGCTCTTGTTTTTATGTGCATGTGCTTTGGAATGTGGGTATGGACGTCAGGGCTTTAGCTATTATGATGATTTATGTATAATTGATCATTAATCTAAATGAGTTTCTCCAACATTCTTGTTCACGTCTGAATTTTATTTTTGTCCCAAAAATGTTGTGTTTCAGGAGCATTACTGCGTGGCATATGCAATCAATGATGCAATGGTACGAATATGAATCTTACTCTTTTTTTTTTTTTTAAATCATGAACCTTAATCTATTCATGCGCATATTCTTGCAATCTCATAACTTGAATCTGCAACATCATGGTCCCTGGCCACAAGGTCGCCTTCTATGTATAATGTTAGGCTGTTAGCGAGAACCCATGATTGAATATTTATATCGACTCTTAATTCCACAAGATCTCCCGCGTTCTTTTCGTTCTTTTCTCATGACAAAAAAAAGTAGTATTTGAAAAGAATAAAGGTTGAGCATAAAGGCGGGAAATTTTGTTGCTTCTAAAATGTGCTGTGAAATTTAAGAAATAAAAAAGAGAAAAGGTATTCGATTCATGCCAATCTACATTTCATTTTCTTCTTTTCTCACTAATATGAGGTGTGTTACCATGTCATATTCCACATCTGTTCAAGAGCAATTCGGATTTTCATCCATGCCAAACTGAGCTATTTTTTTTTACGTGCCAAAATTTATTGAAGATGTCTCTTCGTTCAAAATTTGAGTTATTTTTAACTTTTATATTAAATACGAAGCTGACATTTTTGACAAATTGTGTCATTGGTTTCGCTTTTCACGATGCAGGGACTATTTGATAATTTTGGGTTTCTTAACCATCACGAAGACACGACAAGCACCACCTCGTCACCATGAAAGCTCGAGGTTTCAACATATCAAGGGTTGCATGCATGAGATAAGCACGTATGGGTACTGCTACGTGCCAATTAATCAGATTATAGAAGGCTGTCAGGTAAAAAGAGTCTCTCAACCTCTCAGTCTAACAGCTTGAAGTCCTTGAATAGATTGATGACCTGATTTGTGTGGATTCCTCTGTCTCTATATATAATGTTTATTTGACCTGAGAAGAAAAGAAGATCTTTTCCATTTTTTGCTAGCTGTTTTGCAAACGAAATTGCGATGGGACCCAAAGGTCCTGATAAGTGATAATAGAGGTCCTAGTGTCATATCGCATTGCGGGGTCCTCGTCATGTGGAAACATGTATGCATTGCGATTGTCTGTTTCACGTCGAGTGGTTTAATTTTAATGTGAGGATTGCTTTTATGAGAATTTTATTTATTTTATTTAAAATAGTTTAAATTATATAAAATAAAATTAATTTTTTTCTAAATAAATAAAATATTTAGTTTATTTTTATTGTATTTAATAGTAATAATTTATTACTTTATTGTGTTTTCTTTTTAAGAGGACTTATAATAAAAACCGATGATTGCTTGACTCATATTGACATTTCCCAATATTTGTTCTTTTATTCTCACCTGACTATTTTCTTCCCTCTTTGGTTTTTAGATTTATTGATCTTTTCTGAGTTAGACTATTTTAGGCTGATCATAATCTTTTTAGCTTTTGGATTTTTTTTTAATTTATTTTTTTGTTGTTAATAATCATAAAAAAATTAGAAAAAAT
>CANYCX010367231.1:0-12007 GCA_948193385.1 Breynia disticha f. nivosa | reverse complement strand
ACAATATAATTCAACAATCACTTTAATTACAGCTTAACGATGCATGGTTTAACCTATTGCTATTTAAGCCGATTGAAGTATAAAGCTTACATATATCTATGCTTTTTTGTTACAAAATTCGTTTAAAAATGTAGTTCTTCCCAAGAAACTGGACAGAGAGTCAGTGCTTGCCTAGTCAAGAATCCATCCACTAGCCGGACGCCAGAGCTGTTGAATGGACCAAACAACAAAAAGACCAAATCATAAAGAGATTCTAATTATTGGTAGAATTAACTCATGTGAATTGAGAATCTTTTTAGACAAGTATGTCAACCAAAAAGAGCTGATAAGATTTTACTCCCACCAATTTGAAGGGAGTAAAATTCGAACTGAAATATGAAAATCTCTTTCAATCAGTTGAGCTAAGTCCTCAAAACAAATACATCTGTGTTAAGATTGTGATTACTTCAACTTCAAACTCCAAAGAGAAACAATGAATAGTGTAATAAGGTTAATTTCTTCAAATGTAAATTCGGTTCCCACCAAAATTTTAGAATTATTTTCCCACATTTCAAATAAAAAAAGGAATACCAAAAAGAATAATAGAATTTTGGCCTTGAAGAAATTCCTAAGAAAAACCCCAACCAGAAGGAGAAAAGCTTTTCTTGAATTCAAAGCTTTGGAATTTATGAAGATTCACTCCAAAACTGTCCTTCGAATCGAATCATCCATCAATAATATACAATAAGATCAACCCTTCAGTCCCCACCTCTCTCTTTCTTCTATGGCTGATCTTAAAGGAACAATAATATTAAATTCAAAGAACCCTTTAATTAATCTTCTATTTCAAGCCACGTCATAAACCACAAATGAAAAAAAAAAAAAAATAGATGCATATAAGAGGAGAAAGATGTCGATACTAAAAAATACAGGATAAAAAAACAGTTCCAAAGGTGGTGGCACGAAAAGAGAGGGTGATCCCCTCTCCAGCCCCCTCAATCTTTGCGTACAATTCTATCAACTCCTATCTTTCTAAACAGACCCAAAAAATATTATGGCAGACTTACCGAATCTGACGAACTAATGATTATAATTCTTAAACGACAAATTTGATGATAACCAATAGAGGCAACACTCATAGTCAGTGGGGGGTGGTGCGCTCATAGTCTAATTGACGGAACCTCTGTTATAAAAATTTTTACCAGGACAAGTATAAGTTTGTCGCTGACTACATATTGAAATAAAAAAAAAACCACATATTTTTTTATATACTAAGCTTAATTTAAATTTTTCTTGATTGATTTACTATCCTAAACTTTAATAGATTTAATCTCTCTCAACCTAAGCTTTTTCAATAAAAAAAAAAGAAAATTCATCCACCTAAATTATACATATAATTTCTTAATTCATGGATCCAATTAAATAAGAACAACACTACCAACATATCCACTAAATTCAACAACCCTATTTTTTATTTTTTTTTATGATTAGAAAATTGCACATTAGGAAGACCAATAAGGTGGCTACAAATAAAAGGTAAGATGTTGATTAAAATAATAAAAAAATTATACAAGAAGTTGTTGATGTAGAACATATATATCGCATCTCTTTGTGGGTTTACTTACTCAAGTCTTAATCATTTTGTTTCTAAGCCAACCACAAAAAGTTTTATGATGAAAATTGTCGAAAATATTTCGAAGGAAACTTTCTCATGAAACTAAATTTAAATTTTCGTTAATTCACTCCGAAACATTTGCGACGAATTTTGTCTCAAAATTTTATTTTATATACTACTACTACACTTCTTATTATAAACTCAAGGTAACATTTTTCTTATCTATTCTCTTTTCACTTTAAAATTATACTTAAATTTTTTCAAAATTCGTACAAAAAATACAGTTTGGGCGAAACTAAATTTTCGTGGGAAATTTGACTTTCAACAACTTTTTTCAACAAATTTCGTCGAAAATCGATCATTGAAATTTGGCATTTTTCGTGTAACGTTCCATCATCTACATTTGCAATTTCTATGAGTATACAATATTGTAAAGTTTGATTTTTAGAGTTGGTGCAAAACAAATGTTGAAAGTGAGCATTAATCAATTAGATATATATATGAATGTGATCTTAATAAAATATAGTATGAACCCAATTAATGAATACATACATTCAAATAGTAATGAGGTTGTTGTTAAAATTAGGATCAAGTGCTTTAACTCTGATTTAGCATCAACTTGGTCGCTAATTACATTAGTCATCGGTTTTTTCACGACCAATTTAACTATCAATTTTTAGTCGCTAAATACTTTTAACGACCAAACTTTTGGTCGCTAATTATTTTTTATCTCTTTAATCAAGTCCACTTGATTATCATTTTCATATTAAGATCAAGATAAGAGTTGAAATTGGTAGATTGGATTTGTATATGATAAAGTGGACTTGCCATTGCATGTGTTTGCACATGACACTGATTAAACTTCTAAGCATGACGTTTTTCATTATATACTAAATAAATAAAACCATAATGGCAATAACAAAATCTCGAAATTCTCTTGCTTGTTGTAGATGAAATTGATGATGAGGTTTTAGAAATTATTTAATTTAACTGTAGTTCATAAGTACATGAATCATTTGAGCAATAAGGGGATGATAATTCGAATATGAACAAATTAAATAAATTATCCAAAAACATATTAAAGTGTAATTTGTATAATTTTTTATTAAGTTGACTTACACAAAAAAAAAACTAAATTTTATTGGAGTCAAAATGTAATTAGTTAGTCGTCTACTTGCAGGCAGCAGCTTTGAAGCTTTTTGTTAATCCGAGTGTTCGATCATGAACAAGTCAAGAGGAATCCGAGGTGATGTCAAACAATTCTGTATTGGACTTTGGTAATATTGATTTGATAACGGTTATAAAATTATGTAATATGAAATTATTTACGCAACAATATAAAGTAAAAGTTATATAATTATATAAATTTATAATTATTATTACAATTTAAATAAATTTTTTTGTCTTTTAATGTTTGCTTGATCAATGATTTGTATTAAAAAGAAGAGATAAGAATCTTTTGTATGTGGGTTTAACGGTAAAGGGATCAACCAGTGTACTGATGGTACGGAGTTTGATCTCTTCTGTCTTCGTAGCGGTAGACCTAGACCTGCTAATTCGCTAGTCTCTAACGGAGACTCTTTGTTTTTGATTCGTAGACTAACTTGATCCATACAGCGACAGAGTAGTTCGGAGTGTGTAATGTGTACATTGAAACTACATTAAATATGGTTTCACATTAGTAAGCGGCTGGTAGAAATGTTTGAATTTGGTGAATAACACTTGGAAGAAAAAGAAAGAGATTGCCGACTAAAAAGATACAATAAAAAGATGGTTTCTTAAAAAGAAAAACAGCCGTCACATGAGAAATATGGCCAAAATTAGACTTCAAATGTGGGTTTTAGAAACGTTTTCAAAAGATTCAAAATGTTGTCTAGAACCAATTCACCTCCTCTGGACGATATACCACAAACTGCGTAAATCAACTGGTGTGAAGTTGTTCTAGTTTAACCAGAGATCTAGAATTCGAGTCCTAGGTACGCAGTTGCGTTAAAACTTAGTTGAGAGAGTTTTGTCGATCTTGTGGTCCTGCCCGGCTCGAACGAGGATTAATATAAAATGTCCAGAATACCGCGTAGTTCAGAAAAAAAACTTCCCTCTAAGATATATTTGCAACTAAAAAATCCATAAAAATATGGAAAACACAAAGCTACCATATACCACACTTCCCCAATTTTGCTTCTATTTAGTTCTTCCTGCCTTTTTCTCATAAAATTATAAATTCGTGTTAGACGTGTCATAATCATATCGTACTATTTTAATAAAATATTATTATTTGTAAAATAAATATTACAAAAAATAAACTCATGTCGTTCATATCGTATTATAAACGTATACTAATAAATCATGTTATCATATTAAAATTAATAGGTTTAGAATTGGTTCATAAATTTCCAAAAAAAAGTAGGGTCAAAGCTTATAATAGTGACATGAAATAAATCCATAAAGATTAGGTATGTGTGTTCATGAACATGGAAGGCACCACGTAACACTCCTAATATTAAATCCCAAAAGCAAATACTTCCCTTTTTCACTTTATAATTTCTGTCGTCAGTCGCCACAATTAAAAATTTATTCTTTTTAAAATCAATACCACTCCATTTACAGGTTGTTTATGTGTTAGCCACCACGTTTTCACACTATAATTTATTCTTTTTAAAATTTTATTTTTGATATTTTATATTTAAATATTTAAAATATTAAAAAATATAAGTTTATATTTATATAAAAAATATTTTTAAAAAATATGTAAAATATTATTATTTTTTTTCTATTAATTTTTCAATTATAATTTTATTAAATTATCTTTCGTTTTCATATGTTGGAAATAAAAAATATATTTTTTCTGAAAAAAAATTCTCCTAACAAATATAGCCTTAACAACATGATTAATAAGTATATAATTAAGTACGATACAAAAAATAAGAATTTAATTTTTAATATTTATATCATAATTAATAATATTTGATAAAAAAAATTACTGATATGATTACGGTCTCTTACCTTGAATTGTCACTCATTAAAGTTTTATTTAATTAAATAACTAAATTTTAGTGTGAATGCCGAAATGTAAGTACTGAGAGAATCAGAGATTTGTTTAGTGTGAAACAATTTAAATTAGTTATTATTAATTGGAGGATTAAATCATTATATTCACATGTAACTAGAGCGGCAGTCGGTATTCGGTTAATGCTAATTAAGTGCTAATGAGTCGTGATTAGTACGTACTCAGTATATATAAACTAATAAGTGCATCATCGAGCGCGTAGATGAACTGACGTGGTGTTGTTCTAGCTTAACCAGAGATTTCGAGTTCGAGTCTTGGCTACGCAGTTATGTTGAAACTCGGTTGGGAAAACTTTACAGTCCTTGTGGCCCTGCCCGGCTCAAACGAGGATTAATCTGGGTGCCTAAAATACCTCGTTGTTTAGAAGAAAAAAAAATAAATATTTTTTTTTAACCCAAAAAATAAATAAATTAAAATCTAAACATGCATGTGTTGATTAATTAAAATCTCTAAATTTGCTTACAACTCATAATTGGATTATTCTAAAGTCATTAAGACGGCTAAGTTGGAAAGTAATCTTCTAAAATTTGACTCAGAATTTGATTGAAATACGTAATGACCGACTTTGACTTATGTTGCTTTTTAGCTTGAACAAGTCACACATAAAACCATAATATTACCACTATCAAGCGCATAGATCAATTGGCGTAGAGTTGTTTTAGCTTAATCAGAATATTGAGTTCAAGTACTGAGTACGTAGTTGCGTTAAAATTTGGTTGAGAGAACTTTACAGCCCTTGTGGTCCTGTCCGACTCAAACAAAGATTAGTCTGGAGTGTTCAAGATACCTCGTGGTTTGACAAAAAAAACCATAATATCAACCATTTATATTAAACGGCCTTGATTAATCCATGCATCCAATCTTTGGCTAAGATTGAATAAAAAACAGAATATTCGAGTTGTAATCATATCAATAGTTTTTTTATTAATGTCATTATTTATAATATGGGTAGTCTAGCAGTAATGACAAGACATTTGTATCCTGACGATCGCATATTTGAATTCTTGCTAGTCTCTTAGGTTGAGACATGTAAATAGTAATTAACATTGTAAATGCTCTCTTAACTCATATATGTCGTGCCTTACCGTGTATTTATTAATTTTATTATCGAATAAAAAATTATACTTTGTATCATTTATTTAAGGATATAGAAGGTGCAATCTAGAAAATATATATATATATGATTTATATTTTGATTGGAAAGTGTTATACACATTCATATTTCTTGGTCAAATATGAAAGGATGAGGAAGACAGTTTTTTCTTCTCACTTTCATTTGTCAACGTATGGCGGTTGAACTTGACAAGTTGAAAACAACTAAATCTAATCCAACTTTGGCATTCATGATTATTTAAAAAAAAAAACTAAAAATATTAATCTCATCATTTGCCTTAATTAAATTTATACAAGCAAAAACAATCAAGACAACCTTGCCAAGTTGACTGTCTACAGAAAATTTTCAATTAAGTTCAACAATTTAAAAGAATAATTTATTCGTTTACGATGTTGAAACATCGAATAAATATAATTAAATTAAAAAATTTTAATTATAATTTATTTGATGAAATGATTAAATTAAAACATATTTAATTTATGAACTAAAATATTATTTTGAATAAAAAGATAGTAACTAAAAACCTATATATATATATATATATAACACTCCTCTCATCATATTTGCACATTCCAAAACCATATTTCTAAATATGAATTTTAAAATGAGAATTATATTTAAGTTTCTCTCTCCTTGATTATGATTGGTGAGATACTCTAATATAGTTTTGGGTGAAAAATATAGTTTGATTCTCGACGTGTAGACGTGAGATGCCTAACTGTGCTTTAAACGTGGTTACAATGTTATTCTGCTGTGATAAACAAAATTCGAGTTTAGATATTGAAACTATTTTATTTGTTGCTTAATTATTTATTAATCTATTTGCTATATACATATTTCTTTCACAATTTATGTTGTTGTCATTATGTTCTTTCGCCATATACTGAGGTGAACTCAAAAGGGTCAATGGTATAGTTGTGAAATGCTTAACAAGTTTTGAACTTATGCTATATATATTTTAGGGGTGACAATTCGAGTTGGCGGGTCATAATCGTGTCAGTAATTTTTTTTATCAAATATCATTATTTATGACATAAAAACTACGAAAATGAAATATGTGTCATTCGTGTCGTATCCAATCGTGTACTAATTAATCGTGTTATCGTGTTAGAAATTGTCAGCCCTAATATATTTTCGCAGTTTCGAAAGCTAATCTAATGGGCCATTACCAATGATGAAGTTAAAATTTTTGTCTCTTATTATCCTCAAAGTGCAATCAGAAGCTCGCCTTAAATTGGGCGAGGCATTGCTTGGAGTCCTCAGCTCTTAGTTCTATTCAGTTTAACAATTCAAATTGGTACGTAAATAAATCGATGTTAAATCAACATTGATTCGATTAGTAAACCAACTCTAGTTTATTTTCCGATTCGACCACCGGTTTTATTCTAAAAACATTACCTTTCAAGGCTTCCATATACAGAAAGTCCCGAAATGCATGAACTTGACGACACCAAATAAACTCTTGCCCTACCTAATATTAAGAGAGATTATTATACCCTTAGTCCGTGAGTTCAACGCTTAAGAGTGACGATCAACACATTGAGAGTACGGGGTTCGAACCCTGACTCTGGCTCCATAACAGCACTAGGGGAGACATATATGCTCTAACCGGCTGGCTTGTCAGATCTCTTTGAGACTCTCTGCCCTTAATTCATGGACTAGTCCAACCCCTTTTTTAAAATTTGTTAACAAAAAAAGATTATTATCATAGTTCATTAATAGGTATTCTTTTTCCTTTTTCCTTCTTATATATTATTATACTTGCTTCATTTTTTAATAATTATATATTTAAGTTAATAATTATAATGTAAATAAATTTATTAAAATATTTTTTATATAAAACTTTAAATATAAATCAATATTAATAATATTATTTATTATAATATAAACTAAATTAAAATTTAATAAAAAGGAAAAAAAAAAGGTTTGAAAAAGTCGGAGGATGGCCAAAGCGAGCAAACAAGACGTGCACTTATCACGGAGATTTCCTCACAATTCATCGCCATCTTCGGTGTTATGAATCTCCTTCCAAATTTCCCATATTTCATTTCTGTCTTCTTCCCTCAAGAAACCATCTCCATCTTCTTCACCATTTCATCTCTTACGGAAACAACATTTCTTTCTCTATATCACAATGTACTACAGCTAATCTTTTTGTTTCTTCTTAAGGATCGACCAAAAATGGTAAGACATTAAAACACAATCTTCAAGGTAAATTTTGAATCTCTCATCACTCTCTTTTCAAGATTTTGTTGTTATATTTCATCTAAATCAAGAAAATGCATGAACCATTTCAATGTTTCATTTAGATGTGCATTTTCCATATATATGTGGAGAAAAATTACTCAATCACTGAATCATATCTGCAGAGTTACTGGATATGCGTATTGAGAGGTGAAACAAGGATATTTAGAGAAACCAAATATATACATTATCGTCTCCGAACATTTGGTTTGGTGTGAATATGAGCTGCAAAAAACCAGTGAAATTAGACGACGAACAGATAGCAGAACTGAGCGAAATCTTTAGCAGTTTTGATCGAAACAAAGATGGAAGTCTTACACAACTGGAGTTAGGCTCACTCCTGAGATCATTAGGTTTAACACCGAGTCCGGAACAGCTTGAGACTTTGATCCAAAAGGCAGACACAAACAGCAATGGACTAGTTGAGTTCTCGGAGTTTATTGCGCTGGTTTCGCCGGAACTTCTGCCTGAGAAATCTCCTTACAGTGAGGAGCAGCTGAAACGGTTGTTCAGAATGTTTGACAGAGATGGCAATGGTTATATCACAGCAGCTGAGTTGGCACATTCAATGGCGAAGTTAGGGCATGCACTTACTGCTGAAGAGTTGACAGGGATGATCAAAGAAGCTGATACTGATGGCGATGGCAGGATTAGTTTTGAGGAGTTTTCTCAGGCTATTACTTCTGCTGCTTTTGATAATTCTTGGGCTTGAATTATGTTAATTACCAGTTTTGAGAGTTAATATTTTGGTTCAAACTCCTGAATTCCTTATTGACGCACTTTTTGCCAATGTTAATGCATAAGTAGCAATTGCAGTTCTAAAAGAAGAGAGAATTTTTGGTAACAATTCGAATATCATACAAACAAACAAATGCATATGAAGATATGTTGAATTTTTATTCCAACATGTAAGACTCTTTGCACAAGAACCCTAATGGTATTCATCATCCTCAGAAGTATATACAGAACTTGTCATGCAGAGAAAAAAAATTTATTGTTCATTCAGATGAATGCGAAGAAACAGAAAGGAAACTCGTAAGGGTTTCAGCAATCGATTTTGAGCATCACCAATCTTCACAAATGACTCCTGCGAAATTACACGTCACGCGTTAATTCAATCTGAACGTCGACCATCGGTGCTCGGAACACAGAGCAGAAAACATTTGCAGACAGTTAGTTCTGCAACAGAAACTGCATTATGTCCTTCCTGATCACACCATCATAAGCACTCCCTCCAAAGTTACAGCTCGGCCGCATAATGTCAGATCTTCCAGAGTTGAAGTGCCTATACTGGTTAAAAGTCGCGGCAGGCCTTGGTCCTCGCAGCATCATAGCGACGGTAGGAATGGACGTAGCCCACATATTTTTCGAAGAAACAAAAAGATGTCTGTCAGAGTCTTGCTTTTTGGGTGTCCGAAAGGACCCAGAATTTTTCATTTGAGAAGAATTTGTCATCTGCCTTGTCGTGTTTGCACCTGAACCAGTACCATTTGGAGGTTTCAGTACTGGAGGACAACGGATCTGAGCTTCTGGTTTCATACGATGAAGCCATCGCAAAATCCAGTTACCAAAACTGCGGCCTACTTCTAGATCTCTTTGCTGAATATTCTTGTGAACTTTGAGCGCAACATCAAAGATAGAGCGTGTTCGTCTATGAAAGCAGAAAAAAGAATGCAGATCATTAGCCTCATAATAGCCACAAAGGCAATTCACAAACTTGAAAAAAAACTTAAAATCCAGTATAAACAACCTGATTAACAAGTGAAAGGTTGAAAAATCAAACAAGCAATCATAGAAATGTGATGAGGAAACAACCACATATTTAATTTCTTTAGCAGAAACTGAAAACAGACATAAACTCCAGAAATCAAACAAGCAATCAAACAAAGACTCATGATTTGAGCTGTTAATTCGTGTTGGAGGTGTGTGTCATATCAACAAAGCTCTCCACTTCCTCAAACAACACTTCAATTCTTCAAAAACGCCATAGTCAGCTGTCATTTCCTTTGACAAAGACTAAGATCACACTGAAAATGTCTTCTTTTTCACAGCATTGATCACAAAAACAATATCCAACATATCATATCCTTCAAAATTCAGTATTTTTCAATGCAAAATTACCAAATAAATCAAATTCACATTTCAAAAACCACAATGATCCCATAATAAAACCCATCAGTAAACACAATAAAGACTTTAAATCTAAAACAAAACATATTCAATCCAATGATCCATTACTAAAACAAAACCCAGAAACAATTAACCATCAGAAGTCAAAAAAGCTAAATATTAAAAAAAAATCAAAATAAAACAAATACCTATAAAGAAACTGACGAATTTTAGGATGCTTAGCACTAATAAGACGACGTTGAGCTTTCAGAGCAAGCTTATAAGTCTTTTTTAATCCCAAAAAATACGCAGTTCCCAATGTAATTTCCCACAACACCATTTTGTCGACCTGGGTTTTGTTAGTTTCTTCACAGTATTTGTGAATTTACCTCACTGAAATCGTGGATATGTGCTCAAACTTGTTGATGTTGGAAGTGTTACGTTGAAAACAAGTTAGGGAAGGTTCTATAATGTAGTGAGTTCCCGGGCATGGCCGCCAGAAATTTCGAGTACTGTTGGTGCCTTTTGTTAAGGAAAGCCTGAAATGGTCTTGTGTTGCACTGTTGCTACTCCACAATGGCTTATACCTTGGGCTTTGGTTATTGGGCCCAAATCACATGAAATCGGTCAATTTACACAAATTTGACCTTTAAATACCATCTTCCATATACGTACTCTTATGAAAGAAATCCAAATAATTTAAGATTTCATGATTCTATTCCGAATATTGGCACATATAAGCTTTTTCTTATATTTTTTTCTATGAATTATCACCTTATGGTCAACTTGTGGTAGAAAAATAAAGATGACAATAAGTTAACAAAATGTTAAACAACAAATTAAAAAAATAAATAGTGAAACCCTAATTCCCAAATGAGTAATACCTACCGCAGTCAAAATTCATCAAATTAAATATATTAACAAAGTCGACCAAAAGTTGAAAAAAAATTGACTACAAAGATGACAACAAGTTGACAATGAATCCAGTATAAACTTGATTCCCGCTCAGCTTCTCTGATCACCCTCATAATCTCCTTCACAATTATTTTGTTTCCTTCTGCCGAAAAATGCATTCCATCACTTCTGAACAATTTGAATATGAATCGAGTTAAATTAGGACAAAAACAGAAAACCAAGAGCCAATGGCTCAAATTAAAATCAAGATTCAAAGATTGATAATCTAAGAAGTAAAAAGAGGAATAGGTCTTACGACACCTTGAATTCACTTGAATGCAGCCCTCACTCTTTCCTTCAGGCCTTCATTTTCACTTTCAACTTTGCCGCTTTGCTTATCAAGTCGTACCACAGTCCAAGATACCTCCTATCACTAATTTCCCATCCTCTACTTCTCCGAAAAGGGAAACAAACAGAATATTCAACTGTTAGAAGCTTAATTATCAGGGAAACAAACATAATATTCAACTTCTATAATCATTTTCTGAATTGAATTTGAACATATTACATATTCTACAAGAACAGTTACTCCATTTTATAATCAATCTTGTTCTATTCTACAAGAAAATTCATGGCAAAAACTCTCAGACCCCTCCTGGGAGAAGAACAAATAATTAACAAGTGCAGCAAAATCAGTGTCGTGGAAACATAATCGTTGTCTTACAGAGAAGAATTGTCTTGCAGAACGTAGTGTCGAAAATGGCCGCTTTCAATTTCCATTGAGCGATCAGTTGAAAATGAGGGCGTCGAAACTAGCTGCTGATAATTTCTAGAATTATTATTTTTGGTGCTGCAGATATGATGTGAGTGAGATCTTTACTATTAGACCTCCAAAATAGCAAATGATTGGCAGCTACAGATGGTGATAGTGGTAGAGGAAGGGAGGCGATGAGATTGGAAAAAGTAAGATATCTGTAAATTACGT
>CANYCX010367212.1:0-11925 GCA_948193385.1 Breynia disticha f. nivosa | reverse complement strand
AAAATGTACAATACTCTAAAATAACATTACTGGTGGCCGAATATGAAGAGAGGTGTCATTGAATTTGTATCCAGATGTTTAGTATGTCAATAGGTAAAGGTTGAACATCAGGCACCAACAGGAAAACATCAGTTATTGTCGATACCAATCTAGAAATGGGAACAGAAAACGATGGATTTTGTGATAGCATTACCACATACATAATCGGGTAAAGACGCAGTATGGGTAATTGTAGATAGATTGACTAAATATGTGCACTTCTTATTGATTAAAATCAGAATCTCTCTAGAACAATTAGCAGAATTGTATATACAAGAGATAGTCCAATTACATGGTATTCTTGTTCCCATAATATCATAATAGCATTGGTATGGCACCATATGAAGATCTATATGGACTAAAATGCAAAAGTCCAATTTACTGGGACAGAGTAGGGGCAAAAATATTTAAGGACCTGAACTTATTCAAGAAACAATCAAAAAAGTTGAGCTGATCAAGAGTAAATTAAAAGCTACACAAGATAGACAAAAGAGTTATTATGATCATTATAGAAGAGAGATGGAATATAAAATCAGAGATAAAGTCTTTTTGAAAGTTTTGCCTTGGAAAGGAATAGTACAATTTGGAAATAAAGGAAAGTTAATTCCCAGATACATTGAACCTTATGAAGTTATAGAGCAAATTGGTCATCTGGCTTACTGACTCGCTTTACTTGAAGAACTGGCACAGATTCATAATGTTTTTCATGTGAGTATGCTCAGGAGATATAGATTAGATCCTACCCATGTTATAACAGAATCAGAAGTACAGATAACATAAAGCCTAACATATACCAAAGAGCCTGTACAAATTGTATGATGTACTACAGTAGCTACAACGTTCAATGGTACATCGAACAAGCTACATAGCACAAATAGGAGGTTGACCGCCAATTTTTAGAGATCAAATTGCAAATAAGAGATGTGCAGGGCAGCAATAGATTATGGATGAGCAACAGACTCAATCGCAGAGGTTTGTACAGGTTGAGTGATAGCAATAGATGATTATAGAAGAGCAGCATATTTAGTCACAAAAAATAGATGTTCTCACTCAACTTCTTTGCTCCATTAGAGAGTGTTTTAGCTGTAGCTCTTCTAGTTCTACAGAGATTGGTGGCACTTCTTTAGGTGGACCACGTCATTCGCATCAGCACCTGTGACTATCCCTATCATCACCAACAGCATCATCTACACCATCTTCTGATCTGCCATGTGTGCTTGAACCACCAGAAGAGCCAGACTTAAAATTGGCCATACCAGCGTATCAGCTACTAGCGCTAGAGATTTAGTATCCACTTCCACAGTATCTTCCTAGATATTACCACAAGTCTGCCTTCTGGTGATAGAGTCCCTTTCTATATTTTGGATTGTATGATGATATGTTTCTAGACATTGTTAATGTTCTCATTAGATGTACTATATGTTGATCATGTATTTATTTTCTGGAGTTTATATATTATTGGATTGTCATATTCTCTTCTTCATATATTTTTGGATTGATATCTTCATATGTGTGTTTCTTGAGTTGTGTTCCATTTAATTATCTGGTTGAGAATATTTTTGTTCATGTTTTTGTACTATGGATTGAGCCTATTGATTGAGCGTTTGTTGTTTGTAGGTTATTGATTAAAAAGGTGTCGTCGACTTGTTGTTAAAACAACACACCCACCGTGCCATTGACACAGTGGCCATGTTGAGACACTAATTGTTTTGGTGAATGCAGGTGTGCAATACGGTGGATGTGTCATTTAGCACGGGGCATGTGTTGGGTTACTGTACCCAACACTCCTCGTGCCCATCAACACACCCCATTTGATAGATCACCACTACCTATGTTGTCTCTAATATGCACAGCCTGTGCTAGTGCCAAGCACACCCTATGTTCACCTGACACACCCCGTGCACAATATTTCCAACTGCGACAACCAAACACTATTTATTTATTTACATTTGTGCCTTCTTTTTCATATTCACACTTTCTTTTTATGTTTCTTATTTTCCTTATTTTCTTTATATCATTTCTTTATTTTGTATTTTGTATATACTTACTTCATTGTAAACCTCTAACTCTCTTCTTATAAGAACTTCACTTCTTTAATTCTCGACTTCTCTCACCATTTTGTGCATATTGGGTGTTCTCTCTCTCTTTCTCATTATCTCTTTTTCTTTCTACCTATTCTATATCTTCACTCTATATATTCGCATGCACTAATTACACATTTTTACTTGTTCGTATCTTACGTCAAACATTAGGGACAATGCTTAAGATAATTGTGGGGCAGGATGAAGAATTTGATCTAAAATTAAACCACAGTTGATTAATATTGATAGGAAGGTTATTGCCACAATATTGATAGCTTTATTCGTGCAAGTAAACTTCTTTTTACCAATTGTTAAATTTCATTTAATGATCTTAAAATGAGTAGGATTGATAGATTAGTGCTAGTTGGGTGGCATAATAGACTTAAGTTTTGGGAAAATTGTTTTTTTATTTACTTTAATAAATAACGTCACCTCATTTTGCAATTATTCCAAGGAACTACTCCTCTATTCTATGACTATGAGCATGTGCTCGCTTAAGAAATTAGGGGATTTTTGCGAATGGCCAGAATCTAGTGCCTAATGCAAGCATTTGGTTTCGCATTTCTTCTAGGGAAAGATTCTAGAGAAAGAAGTACTTGGAAATAAGATTAAAAAACAAAAATGAAAGGAAAAAAAGAAGAATAAAAGAAAATAAAAAGAAAAGAGATAAAGAAAAAGAAATCAAATAAGAGGCTAAGGTTAAATAAATAGAGTATTGAGAGGAACCATTTATCAAATACTGTTTAGTTAGAGATACCACTAGAATAGTCTTAATATCCACTCTTTGAGTCATTTTATTTGGAATTGGAAATTTGTATTTAGATTGTTAGTTCCATGAATAAAGTTTCTTAATTGTGGTTTAGCCAGATTTGATTGAGATTGATTATGTGTGTTTAGTTGTTGGATTATTTGGTAGCTTGATCTCAATCCATGTTTTTAATTATAGGCAGATTGATTTTCAAAGGAATATGAATTTTAATTATGTTTTTAATTGATTTGATGTTAGGTTTTGTTCTTAAGATTTAGGCTGCAACAGTTGGGCTATCCAAATCATTCCTAGTATGATATTAAATTCGTTCAATTTTAGTAGAATTAGATCTACTAGCAACTCTACAGTATGAATCTACATTATATAATTTTTATAGATTGAATGCACCCAAATTATCTCACCCAAAGGAGTATGGACTCCTAAGCTTTTAGTTAATGATTCAGGCTTTACTTTTAATGTATGTGTCATTTTATAAGTGATGAATGACTGTGTAGAATCTGGATCTTTGAGTCCATAAACAGTAATATCAAATAACTGTAACTCACCAATGATAACCTTTAGAGCATTGGAAGCTTCTTATCTGGACATAGCAGATACTCTAGTCTGTCCTTATGGCTAGGTCCTTGAAACTCCTCTTCCTTTACTGGGAGTCAAACTCAACACTGCTCGTCTATCCCTACCTCGGTTAACATCGGCTGAAGAAGTTGTTGATCCACTTCCATATTGCATTGGTTGTGGTTTTATTACATTTCTACTAACATTCATCTGATATAGACAATCTATAAAGAAATGTCCTTACTATCAATAGAAGTAACATCCCTCAGTCCATGCTCTAAAGTCTCTAATGTGTGTCCTTTGACAAATCTAACATATAGGCCTGGTAAATTCTAGAGCTGAAATTGCACTACTCTGTCTTCCCCTACCATATCCCCATCTCAATCCTCTTCCATGAGAATCTGAGATGGAGGAGGTTGAGGTTTGGAACTTGTATACTCTCTGTAGGCCAGAGTAGATTCAGTTCTTTTTCAGGTCTAGTGGGTTCTCCCATATGCACTTCCTTCTTCTGTTTTCCACCTCTATCATCATCTTTTAGAAGTTCCTCAACTCTTGCAACTGCGTCTCTCAAGTTTGTATAATTTCTCATTTATATCCTGTTAATCTACCTTCAAATTTTGTAAATCAATCCATCATCAAATCTTTTGCATTTATCTTTTTAATTAGGGATAATATGAGCAGTATAATAGGATAGCTAGGTAAATTTCATTTCATACTATACTACGATCATATTTCCTTATTTTGAAGCAAAGAACTCTTTCTACTTCGCATTTGTATATACTTCTGACATATATTTTCCCTTGAATTTCTTCAAGAAATCATTCTATGTAACTGCTAGACGGAATTCTAGAGCATAAGGAACAGTATTCTAAAAGTTATATGCATCACCTTGCTGTAAAGATAATGTAAAGTCTAGTCTGTCCTTTGGCATTTCCTATATCATATTAAAAACCTTTATGTTCTTTCTAGCCAATTTTGTTCTACTATTGGGTCTATTGTTCTCATGAATTCTACTGCTCCTAATTTTTTTAACTCTTTATAGTTCTTGGATCTCACCTAGTATAGTCATTGGTGGGTCTCTATATACAAGATAATAATGTGGATATGATGGATTGTAAGGCTCGTGTAAGATGGAGCATGTGACATCCGTGTTGTCTTGTGTGGATTTACTACTCCCTCTCTGGTGACCGATATGGCTATGATATATGTCCTATATATGAATGAAAACAATTAGCACACAATTTACACAATACAAACACATATGCATGTCATGAATCACACATTTCGTTATATATTTAACATTTTGTTTAACTTATAAATTCGGATAATTTAAAACTTTTTTATTTAGTATCATAATTCTATTGTATATATTATCTATCTACCATTTATTTATTAATTATAAATCATTTTATCATAAAATATGTTACAACATGGTCGTTGGTATGGCCAAAAACACGACCAATGTTAGTGTTACAGGTCCCATGGGCATGATACCGTGTTAGACTAACACGTCCCCTGCTTATGTACAACATGGTCCTCATATCAAATGGACACGGCTAATATTGATCCTGCTATAGTCATTAATATTCCTTGTCTAATTCCTACAATTCATATTTTTGTTCTATTTTTTGTATTCATCATATATATGATATAACGTCATTAATTTCATATTCCATATTATGTGTAAATAATAATATATTTGTTATTATGTGAGTTAAATTACTCACCTGGTCTAACTGAAGTATTTGGAGGTTTCTAAACTCCAATTTCTGTCCTGTCGCCTAATATGTTATCCTATACATTCAGCAAATCATATATTAGTGTATACATATATTCAATTTTGATTTATGTTCCATTTTCATGGTATGCAACTAAATTCTTCATTTCTTTCCTTTTCCTGATTCATTCTCACATCTTAACTACAATAATTTAATATAATTGCAATCTTTACTATTAATTTCTACAAAATAAAGTTCTTACTTACCTTTCTAAATTCTGAATCTTTCTTTCCAAATCTGTTTTCTTTTCTATTAGCTTTTTCTTTCATTGTAAGGGATGAAAAATTGGAAATGAAAGTTTAGGAATGATTCAGGGAGGTTTTTCTTTTGAATTTTCATATGTGAAGGCTGGAAATGATTCTTATTGCTTATATTTCTTTTTTTATCCAGCAGTTGCTTCTATCTCCCATGCTTTTTATTTTTCGACAGTAGAACACAGTCGCATTGCTTTATGACAAGGCTTGCACGAATCTACATGACTACCATGGAAAACAGTACGACCATCGAGCTCATAAATTTCCAGAAATACACCCACCATATGAACTAACACAGTCGTGCTCATACTTTGTCCAAGAGCACGACCACTGTGTTGAGTGACACGTCCGGCGTGTTAAGCACCTGAAATTTAACCTGTGAAATTCTAACATTGTTTCATATACATATTCACATATATTCTTAATTAAGTACATTTATAAACTTGATATATTCGATTTATTCTTAATTTCTGTGTTTATTTCATTAATTATAAGTTATTAGGATAGGGAATTCTTAATCCTAGTAACCTCCTCAGCATACTCACTCACGACAATATGCTCATATTTTATAGTAGAATCAACAATGATTTCTTTCTTTAAGCTCTTTTAGCTTACAACATCGACATTGAAACAAAATAAAATCCAAAATACAATTTGGGTGTTTTTCCATTTTTATGAAAGAAGCATAATAACAAACCTTTATGGCAAAGTATTCCAAACCACCATACACTAGGAAGAGATTTATAATCCTTCATAAATACTTATGAATCCCTTTATTATTAGTTAATTATAATCCTTCATAAATACTTATGAATCCCTTAATGGTAGTTAATCATTTTTTTCATCTGGACCATGTCGTAAACTTGTTTCTCAACGATTTTTAAAGTGGTTTAATAGATACACCTATGTTCACTATGTAAAATTTTGCTTAGGATTTTTTCAATCATTTCACTATGATTCCACTTCTTACAACCACTTGAATTCTTGTTCTAGCTAACATTATAATTTGAATTGATGCAGCTCATACACTACAATAACAAATGAGACCTACTAAACCTCTCAATAATTCACAATCACTCATAAGAAAGTAACATTTAAACACTTACAAAGAGTACACAAGTAAGTATAAAGAGTGCAACTAGGGAATATAAGAATAACAAACACTATATTTACTTACAATATTAAAAGAAAACATGTTTTGATCTTCAGTTCTTGATATATAAAAAGTATAAAACTTTAAAATGCTTGTCTAAACTCGTTTTTGGAGTTGGGATACTTTATAAAGCTTTCCTTAAGATTCTATCCGTTAGAGAGGAGAGTTGTGGCTTTTAGAAACATTAGCAATAATGATAGTATGCAACTGTAACCATTTTATCATCAATGATTGCATGTTCAAGACGTATCATTAATAGAAATATTTTGACTATCAAATGATTGCACCCTTGAATATACAATATTCAATCTCACGTAAATGAGAACTGTATTAAAGTTTCATGTTATACTCCAATTTTTTATCTTTGAAAAGGTGATAGATTTAGACAAATGAGGACTGACATAAGTTGTTAGTGCATTTGATTAAAACTTAAACATCAAAGTGATGGAAGGGATCAAACAAAATACTTTTATCCTAAATTTTACTAGTTGTGTGAAGTGGAGAAAAAGAAATCTATTTTTTAATAACATGTTGAGATTAATAATGACTCATGCCAATATATTCTTAAACATTTTCCTTCTAAATTTGTCATAGTCAAATACTCAAGAAATGAACTAGCACACAGTCTTTTCAAGCAAGACTAGTTTGTGTGTGTGAACAAAGAGAGAGGTCCTGTAACATACAGCTTTTGTGACATCTTGAACATGTAGAATGTTGTATGAAATTATTTCATATAGTATTTACTTGTAGATTTTGTTTCATATCAAAAGGACTTCATCTTTCAAGATAAGAACCTTAAAACTAGTCAACTAGTTTACATGTAAATCATGAATGTGTAACCCTAAACTAATTAACTTATTAATCATGTAATTAGCATATTAATTAACCGTTTATTTTAAAAACTTTATTATACAATTATATTATGTTACTCATTTAATATTTTTTAGTTATCTATTAACTTATTTACTTCTCATTTTATTTATCATTATGACCTCAAACACAGTCTATACTAGTGAAACACGATCCATAGGCACGACCATGTGTTCACTAGCCCAATTCTTATGTACCTATAACATGCCACCCATATCATAATACACAACTTGTAGGAATAAACTGATTATAAAAATAATACCGTAGAATGATAACATAACTCAATAAATAATCTGTGTTGAGTACTCAATCAATTCTAAATAGTATAACTTTCATAATAAACTAGTTCCGAAGAGGCACTACCAATACCTGTAATAAATCTACTAATTATCAATTCTTTATACATAAATACAATTTTTAAATCAATTCTGAATAATCTTTTCATACATTTATCAAACAATTCATATAAACATATAATCAATATTATCAATTCATATGTCATGTGAACATCCATAATAACATAGAATATGCACATGTTTATATTCTAATACCATATAAGGTAAGGTAGAGAATATCCAGAGCTCAGCTGTCCAACTACTACTTCTATCTATCTCCTTTATACCTGGAAAAAAAATACATAAACGCACCTTTATGAGTTACGAACTCAGCAAAAAATCAATATATTTAATTTAATCAATTTCATATGTGCTTCTAACATTTTTTTAATTTATTTACACTTGCATATCATACAATTGTTTCTTTGTATTTGTATAATTGAATATCACGTATTTGATTCTTTGTGTTCGTATACTTGAATATTGTAAAATTGATTCTCTATGTTCATATAAAAAACGAGTCGTATTGGTTATTTCCATATTCACTGTTATCGTATAAGTTGTGTTCATATAACTGTCATTTTAATCATGCAACGTATAAATGATAAACCCTGCATCTGTGTATATACTTCTATCTACAATAATATACTTCCATCTACAATAATATACTTTTGTCTACAATAATATAACCCCGTCTACAATATGATCAATCATAAAAATCTCCACCAAATAACAATCACTGTCAATATCAATCACCACCAATCACATATCACCACCAATATCGTATATTGATAACATGCATATAATCAATGATAATTGTTGTATGATGAAACACAAATCTGTATGAAAATGTATCTAAAAATATCAATCATATTCGTTGGATGTACAATTACGTATCTGTATAAGTAAATCTGTCTCATGTGTATGTACAAAGTCATGAGGGATCATGTACTTCCTTTATTATATCTTTTAATCTATGTTTCATTTGAACGTGTGCTTATGATTTATTATCTTGATTTCATCTGAACAATTATATGCATACCTATATGAATTTATAATCATCTGTATGATTTAATTTTATATTCATCGTAATTGTTTTTCTTATGATCATTTTTACTGAAATTTCACCTATAATTTTACTATCACAAATATTTCGTTCATCCATATGCATATGCTTCCAGTTTCACTGTGCAAGTAAATTTATCTTTCCTATAATCAGCATGTATACATCATTCAATTTCAACTAAACAATCATATATAGTATTCATCACACAAAACACTTCAATTATCGACATCATATCATATGGGTTACCCTCCACACCGCATCATCAATCTCACACTCTAGTAGTTTTAACAGTTCACATATATTCGGTATCTATTATCTAATCGCATAATATCAACATGGCAAGTTCAATAACTATCTGTTCTTTAGTTGATCACACATATAGATGTATATAAAAGAGAGTCTAAATTATCCATCTGAATATTTGTAATATTCAGAGTTACCCCATCCTAGCACTATTATCTAAATTTATCGTCCTATCAATATAAACGATAATTCGAACTATCAATTCTTCATAAAAACTCAAATATTTACTAATAAAATTTAAGAATTTAGTAACTATTCTTACATTTATTTTCCTTTGATCGTTTATACTATATTCCTGACTAACTTTCCCAAATCTCTCTCATTTTTTATCTCTCTTCTCTCCCTTTCCTTACTTTGCTTTCATTTTTTCTGATTTCGTTTAAGTTTTGCTTCAATTCTTCGATATATACATCTTTAACTGATTAGCCCGTGCTGAAGTTAGCACGTCTCATGTTGAATATTGCAATGCCACCTCGAGCTTAATGTTCCAACCTTCTCTGCATGTTTGAAAGCACAACACGGACGTGCTAATTTTAACACACCCCGTGCTGATCAACACACCTGGTGCGTCGAACTATAATTAACATATTTTCTATTTTTAACACTATTATGATATTATCTATTATTTTTACTTCAATTTCATATCATTATACCTATGTATTCATATAAATTACATCATATGAATGATAAATATTATTTGACATATTCATTATTTCTTTAACATGTTTTTCCTATTTGACAGTCTCCTTATACTATTTGTTATTCTTATCTTAATTTTCTATAATTATATTTGTGTCCGTATAATTTATACAACATGAACATTGTGTATTGAGTTTACATTTAGTTTACTTTTAATTTCTAAATTTATTTGATTAATTATAAGCTATTAGGATAGGAATGTGACAGTATGAATCTCGATTGTTGTTTTGTATTACTGTTTCAAGTTGATTTTGAAAAGTTTTCTACTGTGCTAACCTGAATAAAGTCATATAAAATCTAACATTATTCAATAAGAAAACCACTCTTATGATCCCTTATCATTGGAAAGAAGCATGATATTAGACAATTGTCTTGATATGTTCACTGGGTACACTTTTGATCAACATGCATAAATAGGGACATGATGGATAATTTATAATTTAAAGTACCAATAATAAAGGAGTACGTACTACTGTTTAAAATGTTATCACATTTAAGAATTTAATTATGTTTGATGCATCTATTAAATGAATCTTAATAAAACATTACAAGCAAAAACGATTAGAATTTCATAAAATAATATTGAAATGAGTTACAATAGAAAGTAAAATAAGGAGGAATCATAATATTTAAGGCAAAAAATGTTGTCGTCCCTGAGTTATACGCATATTTGTTTAACGATCACCGTATTTTTCATCAAATTATCACAGTCCCTGAGTTTTTGACACGTTAGTCTAAGTTACTGTTCTGAGTAAAATGACTAAGTTGCCCTTGATTGTGGTTATTATGTTCCCTCCTTTTCTTAACAAGTAAAACATGTTACCATCCATGAGTTATACACATCTATTTTGCAGTCCCTGTATTTTTCATCAAATTGCCGCAATCCTCGAGTTTGTGGAGTTTATTTGGGATATTGTAGATACTACTACATTTGATTACAACTTACTTAAGAGTCCAAGTTAGTTATGCTAGCTGGAAAATAGTTTGTTGTACAAACATTTAACGTTTGCTTTTTTCATTCTACAAGTAGTGTAGATTGTAGGAGCTTAGATTCATTTTATTTTATAATAAAATATTCATAAATGAAGCATTTGCCTTCTCCAATTACTAATCCATAGTAGCTTCTACAGAGTTTTTGAAATGTTAGTTCAAATTATGATTTTGAGAAAAATGACTAAATATTTTATCTTGTTGTCAGTATGTTCTTGCATTTTCTTAACAAATACTGTTTTTATTGTTTCTCTTATCCCATTAAATGCTCTTTCAATCATCTCTTACTTTAACTCTTCTCATTTCAAACTCTTCACATTTTAAAATTTTAAAAAAATATTTTGATTGCAATTTAAGAAGCCTAAACAAACTAAAGGCAAAAAATACAAGCAAAGGCATTCTCGTTTCTCTGTATTTAGTTAAACATATTATTAGATATCTTTGAGTTTGATAAAATATGTTGCAAGTAAGAGTTTTTAATTCCAGTTATGCTATATCTATTGAAGCAAGTAGAGAATTTTATGTTCAAAATGATGATGATAGGTTGGAGATGTTTGAGCGTTATATTGTATTAATGTTTTATTAATATTTCTCATTTTCATGTTGTTACTATAGAATAAAGTTGTTGGAAGTGATTCAAGAAGTTTATCTCAGCCTCTTTATTGCGAAAAATTTTAGAGGAAACAAGGGTGATGGAAGCATTCAAACAATCAATTTGCAACTTTCATTTTCTGGATATAGCATATGACAAACAATTAATTTTGTAGCTATTATTGAAATATTGATTTGTAAGGGATCAAAATTATTGAAATGTCACCCACTCCTATGAAATATTAGTTGTTGGATGTTGAATGTCACTTGTTTCTATGAAATGTTGTTAGATTCTATGTAAGGTACAATTATTGAAATGTTGATTTGTAAGAGATCAAAATTGTATAATTTTGTATTTTCTGAACCGCATAATTCTATACATTCATAACACTAATTAGGATCGAAGATGTAGATCATTAAAAAAAATTAGGGACCGCAAAAA
>CANYCX010367101.1:0-10236 GCA_948193385.1 Breynia disticha f. nivosa | reverse complement strand
ACATCGTTAATTAATCTCTCTAACACTGAATATTACTTAAAATCATAATTCTTTCTTTCAAAACATTAATTTCCCTCTTCTTAGTAGCTTCCAACATAATAAATCCTTACTAAAACTATCCAAAACATGTTTTACATGTTCTAACTTTCAAACATAAGTTAAATCAAGTTCATTTCCACCAATTATACTCTTTTCTAACTTCCAATTTCAGTATAACATATATCAAACCCCAAACCTAATTCATCTTCAAGCAAAGTTCAAGAGAAAATATGTTTTATAGATTCTACACTTGAACTATAAATTAAAACAAGTTTCCAAACCTCAATTTTTCGAATTATTTAAAATGCAGAAATTCCTGGGTTTGACACATGAGCACGAGTTCAAGTTTTGACAAGCACGAGGTCGTGCTGCACTGCTGTTTTTGTGCATTTTTCTTAAGTTTTCATTTGATTTGACTCCGTTTAAGTCCATTTCTTGTATATTTTTTTTCTAACAAATTCCAGGACGTTACAGGAAAAACTCTCCTAATGCAGTACCTAGGACTCGAACTCGAGATGTCTGATTAAGCTAGAACAAACTCACGTCAGTTGATTTACGCGCTTAGTAGTAGTTTGTAAATATTAAATGAGTCAAACTTAAATAAGATTTTGAGTTCGATAAAAAAGAGATTCAAATCATAAAATTTAAATAAATCGAACTTAGAAAATTCTAGAGTCGAGTCAACTCAACTCGATTACAATTGAGCCCGTCTTGACCGAATTATGGAGAATTTGGTTCCACGTAAAAGTAAAAAAAAAAGGCAATTAATCATTTGGGGCACGCAAAGAGGGTCGAACGTGGTTAAGGAGTTGTTGGTTTTCTTGGAAACGACGGCATAGTTAGCGGTTTGTTAATCTAATTTTTCTACATTAATTAAACAATAGTGAAACTGTTAAGTGTATTTAACGTAAACTGTGTCGTACCGTAATGATATTCTTAAGCAATCGCATGTATGATTTAATGAATGAATCATGATGCCCTCTTTCAATGGCCACAATCCAAGTACTAACTTTTATCTTTATTCAAACCAAAAAAAGAACGCGTAGATCAACTGGCGTTAGATGCTCTAACTTAACCAAATATCTCGAATTCGAGTCTTTGGTAAGCAGCTGCGTTAAAATTCGATTATGAGAGTTTTACCGTCTTTGTAGTGCTGTCTGACTTGAACTGAAATTAGTCTAAGGTATCTAAAATATTTCGTTATCAGACAAAAAAAAGAAAAAAAGGGGTTTTACTTCATTAGGGAATATGGTGCTGTTTGTCCCCTTCAGGCTTCAATCTCCTTTCAAATGATTCCAAAAAGTGGAGGTTGCTAAGCTGCTTTCTTCTTTTGATGGCAACATAATCGGAGAAGCTTCCTTTTTACCATTAAAGAAAGTGTTCGGAATATGCATTTGTAAAATTGTGTTTTCAAACACTTATTACTTTGGTTGAATGTTATAAAGGCCTTATTTTGACTGGAAGGTCGAATCTATAAATCGGTGAATTGATTACTGGTTTAGTTCGGTTTTATCGTTGAAGTCGGTATGTGAGTGAACCGGTATCAAATCCGTAAAAGCCAACAAACAAGTCGGTTCAACCGGTGAACCAACAAACCGAATCGATTTTAAGTATTGAAAAAACTAAATAATTTTATTTATATAATTTTTATTTATTTATTTATATTATTTAAAATTATTGGTTCAACTAGCTAATCACTCATAAATCAATCACCAAATCCTTTTCTGGTTGAATCAATAGTCTAACACTAATTTGATTACATGCTTATTATTTTATCATTATTTTAATGTTGATTTTTAAATTATTTTCTTTTAATTAATTTTTCATTGGTACTAAATATATAAAAATTAAATAAAAATCTAAAAACTAAAATTATGCAAATAAACTTAGCATTTGTTTCATTTAATCAACAAATTGATTAATTTTTCTCAAATAAATAGGATCCAAATGTTTTGCTGAAAAAAAATTTAACCTTTTTGCATGAAAGGGTTTGCACCAGAGGCAATAATTACAGTATCATTTTTAACGAATCATGTGAACTGAAAGTTGTGTTTCCCCAACAGATCGGGTAGGTTTTGACTGACTACCACTTCAAACACACAAACCCTCTTATCTTTATAAACATCACTCACTATCCCTCACATCTTCACAGCTTCTCTGTTTTCTCTGCATTTCAAACATGAGCTCTCAGATAATTAGATCCGCTTCTAGAGCTGCAAGGTCTCTCCTTTCAGCTTCTAAGTCCTCTCGTTTCTTCTCTGGTGAAGATTCTATCTTTTTTACTGTTTCTTTCATTGGTTTCAATCTGTTTCTGTTTATTGATTTGCTATTTTGTGCAGTTGGATGATGCCCTTTTGGTTATTGATTGGTTTGCATGGATTTTTATTTTAAAGTTTATGTCTTGTTAGTCATTTGTGAATTTGAAAGTGTAGTCTTGTTTAATTTGCTAGAAGTTTTTTATTCTAAAGATTGGATCTTGAGACTTGGAAATGTTTTGCTTGTTTATTGAATGGAATGTCGATTTGTATTTATCTGTTTTTAATGCTTCTATTGGATTTTACTAGTACTTTGGCTTACTTATGTATGGTTCACTTTTGATACTTTGTTGCCAACTGTTTGATGTTTTGATTGATTGGAGAATATAATGTTCGAATGAAATCGTAAAACTTGCCAGTTGACTGATTGTAAGTTGTGGTTGCAGAAGGGCGAGCTGTGGCTGCCGCATTCAGCGGAAAGGTTCCTATGTTGGCAGCTGCCTATGCAGGGAGCGGTTCTGCCAATGTTTCTAGACAATGGATCTCGGGAGTTCTTGCAATTCCAGCAGCAGGTTTGTACTGCATCATCATTCATGTGGTATATGCTGTCGCATTGCTCGCTTTTATACACGAGTTTTTTCAATTCTCATGGTTTCTTCCATCATGTGCATCTTCTGTCTCAGTTTTTCTACTCATTAGCCCCTTCGAGAAATTTTTAGAGTACTACTTCCCCTGAAATGTAACTTTAGCCGAATGTAGTTTTCTGAATCCGAAAAGAGTAAAACTTTTTCTTCTTTGGTTTTTAACTTGAATGTGATTCATATCGTCTTAAAATAAAGCAGTTTTTTTTCCTCTTCTTTTTGTTGGCTATACAAATATGATTCTGGTATTAAGTAAGGTTAAGTGAGAGGCTGTTCTTTCTGAGTGAATAAGAAGAGAAGCCTTGTCCTTTGCTGAAGTTTTAGCATTGTGGCATCCGGGATCTCTTCTACAGCAACCACCTCTTTTGCATAAGCATGGTAATGGGAGAATTTTAGTCATGAGATGAGAGGAATGTTTCTCAGCTTAATGGCTTCCCCGTTTTCTCCGAACATCACTCCTAAATTCCCAAAATATACCTAACTCGACTTGTGTGTCAATCAAACTTCATGTCATTCCACAAGTTATCTGCCATCGTATTTTTCTTCTCTATGATTTTGATGCATGACGTCATAGAAATCAATGATTTCTTTCTGAAATCTCTTATCTTAGTTTTTCTGTTTTGTTTTTTTTTCTCTTCTTTATTTGTGCAGTTTACATGCTTCAAGAGCAGGAAGCCTACGCTGCAGAGGTACTTTCAGAATTTAGGTTACATTTAATAGTTGTTGCAACATGCTGAAGTTTTCTGTTTCGTGTAATCATACTAATGAACGAATGATATTTTAACAATGCGTATATATAGATGGAGCGCACTTTCATTGCCATCAAGCCTGATGGAGTGCAGAGAGGGCTGGTGAGCTAAGCTTCTCTTTGTTCTTTATCTACATTTCCTTGTTCTTGCCTGCCCTCGCATTATGCAATAATGTCGTCTAATCGTTGATGGCATTTGTGTGTTGTTTCTTTTGATCTTGGAGCAGTACCTCTGATCTGACTCGTGTTATTTATTTCAGATTTCAGAAATCATATCTCGTTTTGAGCGCAAAGGTTTCAAGCTTGTGGCAATCAAGGTTGTGGTTCCTTCAAAGGGTTTCGCAGAGAAGCATTATCATGACTTGAAGGAAAGACCCTTCTTCAATGGCCTTTGCGATTTCCTTAGCTCTGGTCCTGTCGTTGCCATGGTATGCAAAACTGGATCATTCCCTGTCTTTGTGATTTACGTTCAAGTCACAAACTAATTCAACTCATCTATAGGTATGGGGAGGAGAAGGAGTGATCAAGTATGGCCGGAAACTCATCGGCGCCACAGATCCTCAGAAATCCGAACCCGGAACCATCAGGGGTGACTTGGCCGTTGTCGTGGGCAGGTATAAGCTTCTCCTCTCATGTTCATCATCCATTCGGACCATTCCTGCTCTTTAACATCAAGATCATCCGCTTACTTTCAATGATAACTTCATAACTGTTCCATCATAACCTGAATATCTTTCTGCCGTGTAGAAACATCATTCACGGCAGCGACGGCCCCGAGACCGCCAAGGACGAGATCAACCTATGGTTCAAACCTGATGAACTGGTTAGCTACACAAGCAACGCAGAGAAGTGGGTGTATGGAGAGAACTAATGAAAATTTTCTGTTTTGTTAGAACATTACTTTCAGGATTTAGAGTCCCCATGGAAAATGGGTGGAAGCATAATTTTTGGAATAAGTTGTATTGAGGTGAGTAGTGACTAACGGTAGTATAATTTGCTACAAACGATATGACAACATTAAAGTTCGGCAATAATCCACCTCTTTCTTGTTGGCTCCACATATTTGCAACCGAAGTTTCCCTTTGTTATATACCACTTTTATTGTTGGCCATACTTATTCACGCAATCACACTTTTTAAAAAGTTGATTTTCCACGAAGTTGTATTTATTGAAATTATGAGATCTATTCACGAAAATCAAACGTGTAGTAATTTTTACTAATAATGAATAAAATAGTGATATTTATAATGATCTTGAAGATATAGTTAATTCTGTTGAATAGACGAAACGACTTTGATACGTTATTCACATAAGCAGACTTTCATTGAAACGTTTAAACGTAGAAAATGTTCCGTGTGAGCACAAAGACGTAAAATTTTTATTTGAATTTTTTTTAAAAAAAAAAGTGCCTTCACCCCTTTTTTAACGGAATAGCCAAATCTCTCCTTTTTTTCCTTTTAGATAATATTTGATATTTAATGAGTTGAACTCAGAAATAAAATTATAGAAATAATTCAATTTCTTTAATAAATTTGAATTTACATGAATTTTACTGAGTAATTAATTTCTTCTAAATACGAAGAATATATTTTGTTTGATTTGGTTCGGCTCGACTGATTTATAATCCTACAAATAAAGCTTTTAAATTCCATAAATATTGAATTAAATGTATAACTAAACAAAATAGATTTATCTATTTTTTTAAAAAAAATTAATTTCTCCAACTCACTTAACTTTAGCCCATAGTAATCTTATCACATAATTTTTTATTAAAAATTTATGACGTAAATATTATAAATCTATTATTTACGAAGAAAAAAACAAAACTCGGATTTAATTAACTGCTAATAAGAGCTGTAACTGTAAAATCCCACGTGGAAAATCTTCATCTATAAATACCCTCATGAACCTAAACATTCGCTATTTCCCGTCCCGGTTCCTTCTTCACCAATTAATCTGAAAGCCCGCCGACATAATCAATCCTCAAACTTAAGCATACCTTTCCCTATTTTCTCTCAATTCAAACACTCTTATCGGTAACTCATTCGTCTCTGCTTTTAATTAGGGTTTTGAATTCGCAACTAGGGCTATTTTTGTCTTTTTGGTTTGTTGATTTTGGTTTGTTTTGAGGTTTGTATTTGTCTATTTGTGAATTTATGATTTAGTGTATGCATGTATGTTTGTTTGTTTGTTAATGCAGATGGCTACTCCCCTTAAACCGCTCACGCGTCAAGAAATTGCGAATACGGAGAAGAAATTGAATATGCCATTAGGTAAATTGAGAAGTTAAAGATTGAAAGATTGATTTTTATGTGTTTTTGATAATTGGTATTTATGGGTGTTTGTTTATTTGTGTTGTTTTAGATGATATTATAAAAATGTCGAAGAATAATACTAACAACAAAGCTAAGAAACAGCATAGGGTTCCGGTAAGATACTTTCGTGTTCAAGTGATTTGATTATCTTGTTCAGGTTTTTGATTGTGTAGTTGATTGAATTGTGGTTTTAATTGTTGGCAGAATAAGAATCAGAAAGTCTTTCGTAACTCTACACAAGATAGAAATTTAAAAATGCGGCGGTATATGGATTCAAGGCCTTTTGTTCGACAGGTATGGGATGCTTATTGCCAAGATGCTAATTATCGACTTCTTAAAGATTTGTTGTCATGTTTTTTTTTCACTGGATGATTGTGTTTGGTGATCAGGGTTTTTTGGCTCAAAGGAGGTCGAATTTTCAGGGGAATCGATTTCCCTTAACAACTGAAGTTGCTCGGAAAGCTTCATTTGCTCCTTTTAACAACAGACCATACGACCGATATGTGGCAGTTAATCAGCACAAAGCAAGGTATTGTGACATTTTAGTAGTCAAGAATATTGACAAATCTTGGTGAAGGTGGATTAGTAATGCTGACTGCTTGTCTCTAGGTAAATCTGATGAACTCTGCAATTTGGTCCCTGCTTAAATTTGATCATGCATCCCATCTTGTTGTGGCATTTGGGTTGATGTGACTGTTGATGAACTCTGGAGTAACATCAATCAGTGATTGTCTCTGCTTGTACCATCTAGAAGCTTTCTGCTTTTCTTTGTGGCTGTGGAGCTTATAAAATGCTGATTGGTACTTTGGCTATGGGTAACATCCTACCTATATTTTGACAGATGATGTTGCAGAGGGTTATAGATGGTGATTAGCAGGGATCTTTTTAATACTCATGTTTTGAGAAATGTGGAAAAGTTTGATGCATGATAAGAGAGGGTATAAGGCTAATGATTATGAAAATATGTTGGAAGATTTATCAACTTGAAGCAATTTTTGCAGAAATTTTATGAGCAGATCTTTCTCTTCTGTAGTGTGCAACCTATATTGCGGTTTATGTTGGGCCTGAATGGAATAAAATCGCTTCATGTCTAAATTCAATTTTAAGTGGGTTGCTTGTGGTTTTTGCTCATGGATTTCTCTTTAATTATTGGGAAGTTTCTGAAGGATGCCTCCATGGAGTATGACTATTTTGTCAAATTCTTTGCATGGTGTTCTTTATGAACATTGTGGCAGATGGTTCGCCATATTGGTTAACCCATCTTCCATTTATCTTTTGTTCAATTTTCCTTCTGAAAATTTGGGTGATAAATATTGGAATGGTGTGAAGATAATAAGTTGTGAAAGAAGTTAGTGGCATTTAGTGGTGCTAAAGCAAATTCACTATAAGTTTCTTAATGCACCTTTTTTCTTCTCTACTTCTCTTCTGATCATAAATGGCAGAATGTCGAACAGACTTGTTACATGCATGTGAGTTTATATGATGGTGTTATTTAAGAAAGGAGACTGAACCTGTTTGAGTTCCAAGCTTCAGAAATTTGCCTCCATTGGATAAATTAAATGACTTTTGGGGGTGAATGTTCAAACTTTAGTGTACTGATTTTAGCTGCATGTGGTGATGGATTTATGTGTATATCTTGCAAGAAAGTCTTTTGTAATTTTTGGGTTGTGATACCATCTTTCTAAGCATCTTGATAGTAGAAATCTGCTGCTTATCGGCCTGCGGAAGGATGTCGTTGTAATTATTGTGTTCTGCTGCAATGTCTGCAATTCAAGTGCAATTCTCTCGAAGTTGCTTTTGCCATTGTGGAGAATGGTTCTTTCTTGTTCTTCAACCATCCATCTTGTGCCTAAATTGATTTGTCGATTTCTTTGTTGGATGTCATTTCTTTCGGCGGTGTAGTAATCAAGACTAAAAAATGCAGAACAGTTGCGGTGGTTCTCTTTCAACCATGGAGCTGGCTATTCTGGAATGAGTACACCTTTTATTCTATTTCTCCTTTAGTTGTTTTTACAAGTTTGATTTTGGATGCAGGGTTGGAGGAGCATTTACAGTCCAGAGAAGAGCTGCTAATGGAGGCTCTAATGCAAAGGTTCTTTTTCTCCCACCTCATTTACTTCTCTTTTTTTTTGTTTGAGAAACCGCATGATTTACTTTTGCGATGCACAAATAAGCACATTCTGGTTTCTTGCCGACTGAATTGAGATTCGTTTGTCTGAATTTTTACATTTGAGCTAGTGAATGATTTTACTGGTGTTTCAGCTAATACATACTTAGCAGCTGCAATTGCAATTGTTTGTGTTGCTAATGAATGTTTGCTTCATATGTTTTTGTGCAGTCACCGCCGCGCCAGCAGCATCAACAGCCGCAAGGGGATGGAAATTCCATGCAGAGGCCAAAGACCCTGGACTCGCTCTTTGCCAACTTGAAGGAGCAGAGAATGAGAATCCCTGTGAGAGAAAACAACAAAGTGAAGGAGCAGAGAATGAGAGTCTCTCAGAGACAGAACAATTATGGACGATACAGTGGATACAATGGAGATGGTGGACCTCCAAGGGTTCCATGGGCAAGAGGTCGATATGGCAACTGATATATGTCATGTCCAGCCTTGATGTTGTGGAAGCGCAGATCACTCATTGTTCAACTTCAACTCTACTCACTATTCCTTGTTAGTGAAATCGCATGGGAGTTCGTTGTGTTTGGGCAAATAAAAAGATTCTTAGACCTTTTTTTTAGGCAGTCCTTGATGTTTTAATTGTGTTGAACGTCACCCTTCATCTTTTATGTTTCTTACTTTTACACCTAACTTCTCCCTTATTCTTGCAATTATTTTAGCATTTTCGACTAGGGCTTTGAAAAAAAAAATCCGACCAAATCGGCTTAACTTGTGAAAGTCTTGGGTTTTGGGTTTTTTTTGTCTGAACCCCCGGTCTTCCCGACATATTGGTGACTAATCTGGGGTTGGAGCGAGAGGCACAGTTCCTCCCTTACGGGACGACTCTCCTCGGACTCGAACCTGGGTTCAAGCTTTCATGAGAGGGTTGGATTGACAGTACTAACACTTCGTGGTTTCGGTTGAATGATTGACAATGAATGCGGCTAATCACTGAAAGTCTGAAACTACTACTTGCTCTGTCTGTATGTTAAGAATGGTAATGATCACGGGTCAAATAAAGGTCCAAGACATTGATGACTCGATTGAGTTGGTCTAATTTTGTTGGCGCATCTAGAAATTTTTTCAGAGAGAAATAATTGAGTTAAAAAGGAAAAAACACGGAAGACAACGGTACAGAATATGTGGTAAAAGAATTTGAACTATATGAGTAGGTACGACAAAAGAGATGATCGGCCTCTTGTACGCTTTTGTTCTTGCCCTCTTTTGTTCCCTTCTGTATGTGTGTGGTTGAGCGGCGTCTGCTTACATTTACCAAACCCACATTAAAATTGGTCTAAACCAGTGATGACTCCATGGATTAGTTAAACCAATCTGATATCTTTCAAGCATTATCTTTTGTTTTGGTTGAGCCACGCAAAAGAAGGTGAGCACTAAGAAAATGGAATTATATTCTTGACAGAGAGGATGACTATACATTCTTCTGCATTTTGATTCACTTTTTTCTTTGTTTTTTTCCTTCACAAGGAATAAAAATGGCAGAAGAATATTCTTGTGTAAAAGATACTGTATCTAATTATAATGGTTACCTTTGCTTATAAAGCATGAATGTTATTCTATAGATAAAGGAAGCTCCATCTTCCATTCAAACTTTTATTCTCATTAAAGTTCTTTCTAATTAAAAAGTAACAATCACTCACCATCAAGATAACTAATGACTTCCTTCTTTTGATAAGCCTCTTTTTCAAACTCTATGTTGTTCAACAGATTATAAATCTGCTTATATATTGTATTTGGTCTTGAACCGTATAAAAATTGTGTTTGATTTGACGTTTATAATGTTTTGTATATGTGTTTAAAGTTATAAATTAATCAATTAGTTCAATTACTATTAGATATAAAAATTGTTCCATTTTGAATCTCAAACATACAATTACAGTACATACCAATCCCATTTTAATTAGCTCTAAACAAACAGGGAAATGATTGCACAATTTGCAATGGAATCTAATCTTGAATGTCAAATCACATGTTTATAAAATATTTACAAATATACTTACATGTTTGTTTTTACAAAAATAAGCTAAGAAGATGATTGAATTTGTTCATTTTACGGCAACAGGGT